>JAABOM020059975.1:0-12278 GCA_011800125.2 Solanum clarkiae
TGTACCTTATTGTAATTTTTTGTTTCACTTTACAACATGATTGTTAAAAAGTGTAGCATTCACTTTTGTGCCCTATTAAAAAACTTATAATGACTAAAAAATATATGTCATGTTAAAATATATATAAAAAAGAAAAAACTATTACATATCGAGGGAAAATACTTGGGTAAGTCTTTAAGATTTTATCAACTATTTTATATAAAAATAATATGTTTCTCTTACTTAACAATTTTTTCATAATTTTCTTTCTACATATACCTGAAATATTTGAAAGTTCAAAGATCTTCATTGGAGGAAAAACAAAACAAAGAGAGATCGTACTTATAAACGAGAAGTAAGTTAAATTTATTTTTAAAAAAATATTACGCAAACTGCAAAAGTATTTCCCCTCGATATGTAATGTTGTATCTTCAAACGAAATAAAATTTTTTTGAAAAAAAGATAGTAGAAAACTGATTGCAGTTCTGAACTATAATGTTATCGATGAATCCAATCTCGATCTCTTTGTTTACCGATAGAAAATATGGATTAGCGCACTTAATACGTCCATTTATGACATAATAAATTGTACCTTATTGTAATTTTTTGTTTCACTTTACAACATGATTGTTAAAAAGTGTAGCATTCACTTTTGTGCCCTATTAAAAAACTTATAATGACTAAAAAATATATGTCATGTTAAAATATATATAAAAAAGAAAAAACTATTATTTTTTCGTCAACAAATGTTAAAGTCTTTTGAGTGTCTTTATTGGTACCTTTTTTATATTGTTTTATTGGTCCATTGCCAATAAGTAAGACTTTTATTATCCAGTAAGAATCGTATTTTTTTAAGGTATTAATTGTCACAATTTCATTGATTAAGTCCTACTCAGAATCCATTAAAAGATTATCTAAAATAAATTATTAAAAAAATAATAAGAAAAAAGAATATATGAATTTATAACATAAGAAAATTATAAGATGAAAAAGTATTACTTTACTTGAGATATTACTTTACGTGAATATTTTTATATAGAACTTGTGAATAAATGGAGATGTTATAAACAAAATAATAGAAAATTTTAAATAATGAAAATTTATTAGACTAAATTAACTAAACAAAGACCATAATATAACTCGAATGAAGCAAGTTAATCTAGTATAACAATTAATATTATTTTCTTTAAATTCAAAAAGTAAAAAAAAAAAAGGAGGAAAAGAATATGAAACAAAGAAAGTGACTATGTAATATACGAAAACCTGATAATTAAATTGAAGTTCGGGAAAAATCGTAAGATAAGATCCAACACCGCTTAGCATAAATTGATGAAGGGATTGAATAAATCAAAAGTTGAAGGGAGTGACTGAATCAAAAGTTGAAATTGAAGTTTTTTATTGGAGTAGAGAGGTCATAAATAAAAAAGGAAAGAAAATAATATTTTATTATATTTAGGATAAAAAAATTTATCATATAATTATTTGGGTTTTCCCGTTCAAAATGGGAAACTCGTGTTACCTTAAAGAAAAAAAAGTAAAAAATAAAATTAACCAAATCATGTTTCCTACAAAAAAAGAAAAACTTTCCTAAAAGTTTTTTCCTTAATTTTTTTTTCTTTTTCACGTGTTTTCCCTTTTTTTTCTTTTTGATGATTTTCTTTTACACCAAGTTTATTTTAGTTGAAAAAAGATTATTTCTGTGTGGATTTTTCTTTATTTAATTTTCTCTTAATCTTTTTTTTTTTTTTTGTCTTTTTGACTAAATTGGATGTGTTTTCCCTTTTAATTTGTTTTTCTTTTTGACTAATTTCCTTTTACACCAATATATTTTAGTTGAAAAAAGATTTTTTATGTAGGGATTTATTTATTTATTTATTTAATATTATTAAAATAATAATTCTAAAAAAAAGTGAAAAGACGGTTTTGTTTAAAGATGGGTCTTTTAATGAAGGACAAAAATCAATCAATATTATAAGGGCCTTCACATTAATATAGTACTAGTTTTAGTCTACGTGCTTTGCACGTATGTGTCATATCATTTTAAATATTATATATAAATAGTACTTGTTATTAAATAAATATAATATTCATATAAAAAATAAATAAATAATACTCCCTCTGTCCCGCACCCTTTTCTTTTTGGTCCGTCCCAAAAAGAATGTCACCTTACTCTAATTAGAAATAATTTAACCTTAGAATTCCCTTTTTACCCTTAATGAAATGATTCTCAACGATACAAATATCTCAGAATGATTTTAGACCACAAGTTTTAAAAGTCTTACTTTTTTTCTTAAACACTGTGTCAAGTTAAAGAGTGTCATATAAAATGGGACGGAGGGAGTATTAATTTGATGCAACAATTTAGTTTATTGTGAAACAGCAAATATGAGAAAATTAATTCAATTGCTTATAATATAAATATGTTAATAAATTTTTATTATATAAAATAATAATTTAGAATTGAATATTTAGAAGTTAAATAATTAACTTATTAAAATTTAATGTAACAAAAGGAGTCCTAATATATTAGAATTATATTAGGTTTCATGTGATTTTTTATCTCAATCAAAAATTATATAGGGAAGCTATGGTAGGTAGCTTGAACATATTAACAAATCTAGCCTTGTGGTATAGAAAAACGTAGATTAAATAGAATTATAAAAATTATTTTTAGATTTTTTAATTGATGTTTTTTACCATATCTTTTCATATTTTAAAAACCATTTTTGGGGATTTTTTTTTTTACCTTTTTTTAAAGATGTTTTTAAAATTTTTGCCTATTAGATCTAGTCTATTTTAGATGGAAAAAAATAAATCTTCACATAGATATTTAATCATAATAAGAAAACATTCTCCATTAATATTAGAAATCTTTTGCCTATTTTTAAAATTTTTTGGGGACTTTTTTTTAAAAAAAAAAAATTGACTTGTTTTGCCTATATTTTTGCCTATTTTTAAAAGCATTTTTCAGGAATCTGTTGAAATTTTTTAAATGGTTTTTTGGCCCTTTTGGATGTTTAAAAAAAAACTATTATTTTAAAAGTTTTTTGACTTTACAAATACAAAATATACAATAGATTTATTAAATTAAATCATAATTTATCCAATCTCAAGAATGAAGAAAAAATAATTCATGCAACTCTAATGAATTCAAAAATAAGAAAAAAAATTAAATTACCTCTATAAAGATCGTTTGAACATATTTTGTGTCTGCAATAACCGTTAGAACCTATATCAAATATAGATAAAAAAAAAAGTAAAGTCAATATTAAAGCTAATAATGATATGATAGATTAAAATTATAGAATATTTGTAGAAAAAATTAAGACTATTCGTGAATAAATCTACAATATTAGTTTTTTTGGGGATAATAGAACGGTTTATATTGCAAGAATAATAGTAATATATGACAAAGAATAAAGAGTTAAACCTAAGAGAAGTTCTAAGTGCCAGAGGTTTCCTACTTGAGTACTTTCTTTATTCCTTTTTTGTATCAATTTGTTATGTTATATAATTTAAATAAGGAAAGATTTAATACACAAAATTTAGTTGATTTTAAATATTAAAATAAATAATAATTTTATCTATATATAAAATGCAAAAAATTCAAATAATATTTTTAATATAAGAATACTAATATTAGTGGAATAGTCTTTTATATAAAAATATTTTAGTAGTAAAAGAGTTTTACTTCATAATCTTTTCACAAAGGTACCGTACTTCATTTATAATTACTTTTAATTATACCGCCAATACGTAAGCGCATATGGTTAGGATTAGGATTGTTATGATATAATAATTGTAAAATAATAAAATAAAGATAAATAGTTGTAGGAAAAGAGAGAATAAACGATTTTGTTTAAAACAGATCTTTTATTAATAAAATATTTGGTAATTAAAATTTTAGTATAATATAAAATAAAGATATAATGTAAAAAGACGATTTTGTTTAAAGAGGAGAATTTTAGTGATGATTAGGATTAGGATTATTATGATATAATAATAGTAAAATAATAAAATAAAGGTAAATAGTTGTAGGAAAAGAGAGAATAAACGATTTTGTTTAAAGCAAATTCTTTTATTAATAAAATATTTGATCATTAAAATTTTAGTATAATATAAAATAAATGTATAATGTGAAAATACGATTTTGTCTAAAGAGGAGGATTTTTAATTAAGGGAAAAAAGTTCAAACAATATTATTAAAGACCTTCACACTTTTAATATAATATAGATAGATAGATATATAAATATATATAGATATATGAGAAAATAGCCAATTTCCCTCCCAACCTATTATCCGATTCTCAACTACACACCAATACTTCACAAGAGTTTTATTACCCCATAAAGTAGTTTAAACAAGGATATTGACACCCCTAAAACGTCAGTTCCAAAACTTTGTGGGTTAGTGCAATACACGCGCCCATTTTATTCAGCATAAAAAATTAAAATTAAAAAAATTTAAAACTTCATCATCAAAATCCTTCTACTTCGAAGCATTTCATTTTTCCTCCATTGCTTCAAGAGGTCTCATCTTCTTTGATCTACCTCCATCTCCAACACACTCATCATCCTCCGCCTTTCTTCGATCTTTCTTTTCGATCATTTATTTGCACAAAATTCAAGGTATTTTACTGTCGTTATTGTGTTTGAAGGTGTTTTGCATCTGTTGGTTCTCTAATTACCCTTCTTGATGGATCTAAAGATGAAGTTATTCTTGCCGAATCTCAAATTCGAATACCCATTTTCAGTTCTAACCGAGAAACTCAAACTGCTACAATAATCGAAAAGATTTTTCTGATAGAAGCTTCAATCTCGTTTTTCAATGTTGGATCCAAAAGATTCTCCGTTGAAGTGATGACATGAAAGGATTATCTTTTTTAATTTTTGATTATGTTGTCTATTTCTAGGAGAAGATTTTGAATATGTTGATAATAAAATAATGTATTGTGAATTAAAAGTGAAAGAATAAAAAGATAAAATATTGTCGAGGTACTTCTGCCATGGCAAATTACAGTTGCAGAGGGGTAAAACTTTTGAAGGATGAGAATGGTTAGAGAGAGAAAGAGGGTGATTGTAGTTGATTAAATTTATTTATTAATTACATAATATCCAGTTAAGAAATGATAGTTGTCAAATTAATTAATTTTGACTGACTTATTTGCCTCATATACTTGCCTTCAGGAAAGATAATACACTTGTTGTGCCACATCAGCACTTAAGGGCTTCAATATTTATGTTTATAATACTTTAAGGGGGTAATAGGATATTCGTAAAGTATTAGTGTGTAGTTAAGAATTGGATGATAGTTTGAAGAGAAATTTAACTATCTTCTCATAGATATATAGAAAGAAGCACACTTTAAATTATTTGAGATCTACTTGTATAAGCGTAAAAATTTTCCAAAGTGATTAATATCAAAATATAGTTTTTTCCACAACCAACTCTAACTTGTTCTTTACCTAGCAATATTATTCCAGCCCCACATTCTTTCCAGCTGTATGAGATGTAAAATTATTAATTTTTTCTATAGTCAACTTTTTTGATAATTATTTTTTTCAATTGATAATATAATTAATCAATTTAATCTTATTCTAGATATGTCAAATTTCTTCTAATATTGTATCTGTTATATTTATATATTTAATAAATAGTAGTATGTACTATTTTTTTAAAAAAGAATATATAACTAACTATTGCTTAAAGAAAAATAAAATTATCAGATTTGGAGCCCACGCTCTCATTTTCCAGCTTTTTGAACTTTACATAAGAAAAGTAAAGGTATAAAATTGAAGCCAAAGTTAGTGGTGTCCGAAGTCTTGACTCTGACAAAACAATGACTCCCTTCTTTTTCTAAGTAGTTTATTTATGTCTGCAAATATAGTGGGATCATTAGATCGACCACACCTTCCCTCCTTTTATTAACCAATCACTTTCAAGCCAAAAAAAAAAAAAAATCACTCCTTCTCCGTTCCTAACTTTAGCCTTGTTTCAATTAGTGGGATGATTAGATCGACCACATCTTCCCTCCTTTTATTAACCAATCACTTTCAAGCAAAAAAAAAAAAAAGAATCATTCCTTCTCCCTTCCTAACTTTAGCCTTGTTTCAATTATTGCCACTAGAATATCTCATCTTTTACTTTCTCTATATGCACCTTGTCAAATGTCAGGCTTCTAAATTCTCATCAAATTTTAAAAAGGCATTAGAGCTTTAAAGTCATTCTCATTTATTATACATGAAGTATATTCTATACGATTTAATTTAATCGAATTAAATATCTTTTACACCAAACATATATTGTGTGTGAAAATAATTAATACTTCAATAAACATTAAATTTTATACTTGTAATCTTAAAAATACAATTAGTTTGTTGGTAAGAAATACCTTAAAATTAAATTTGGTAATGAATTTAAATTTTGAGTCTGTTTCTGTAAAGAATTGCTAACTAACAGAGAAGAATTGGAGGAGAAACAAGGGAAGTATGGATTACTTGAAAGAGCTCCAATAATGGGAGCTATATGTCTTACAATAGACGAGAAAAGGGACAGCAAATAAAATTGGGGAATACCTCATATTTATACCCTCTTCTAATCCCAACTAATCCAACCTACTTTAGGAATACTAACCTACCCTAAACCAACTAATTATTTACTAACCTACTCCATTAATTATTCTCTATTCTCAACACCCTCCTTCAAGCTAGGTGGTGTGAACAAGTTCAACACTCGTAGCTTGCGTAAAAGATACACATGCTGTGACTTACTCAAGGCTTTTGTGAACAAATCTGCCTCTTGATCCTTGGATCCAATGTGAGAAGTTGATTGTTCCATTTTGGACCCTTTTCTCTCACAAAATGTAAGTCTATCTCAATGTGTTTAGTTCTTTCATGGAACACAGGATTTGCAGCTACTTGAATGGCTGCCTTACTGTCACTTATTAGCTTGACTGGAGTCTTGAGATCCATGTTCAGCTCCTTGTTGATTCCCATGAGCCATGTTACCTCTGAAACTGCTGCTGCCATGCTCCTATATTCTGTTTGTGCTGAGCTTCTTGAGACTATACTCTGCTTCTTTGACTTTCAAGAAATCAAGGAATTCCCTAGCTTTATCACATACACAGTGGTGGATCTTCTTGAGTTTGGACAGCTTGCCCAATCAACATCACAAAATGCAGTCAACTGAGTTGTTTTTTCTGATCTCAAAAGGATTCCCAAGCCTTGCTCATTCTTTATGTATTTTACTACCTTGCATGCTGCCTCCATGTGTGACTTCTTGGGCCTTTG
Source organism: Solanum clarkiae (assembly GCA_011800125.2). Lineage (NCBI taxonomy): Eukaryota > Viridiplantae > Streptophyta > Magnoliopsida > Solanales > Solanaceae > Solanum > Solanum clarkiae. The sequence goes on from JAABOM020059975.1 coordinate 7,269, forward strand.
CATAAATTGACTTAGTACATTGACAGCATATGATATGTCTGGTCTAGTCATAGTTAAATACAATAGTTTCCCAATCAGTCTTTGATATGTCCTTGAATCTTCCAACTCAGCATCTGCTCCTAAATTGTTCACATGCTTATCATATTCCATAGTAGTCAACCTTTGGTTGTACTCCATTAGAGTACTTGCTGGCTTGGAGCCTGATAGCCCCATTTCAGCTATCAATTCTAATGCAAACTTTCTCTGATTCATTAGTATTCCCTCCTTTGACTTTGTTATTTCAATCCTAAGGAAATACCTCATTTCACCTAAGTCTTTGATCCTGAACCTGCTTTTTTCCAAGGCTACCTTAGCTTCCTGGATCAGTGCAGGATCACTTCTGGTGACTAACATATCATCTACGTAGACCAAGATGATCACTATGTTGTTTTCTTTCTTCTTTGTGAACAAAGAGTAATCAAAAAGGCTTTGTGTGAAGCCTGAGCTGGTTAGTACCTCAACAAGTTTCAGATTCCACTGCCTTGAAGCTTGCTTGAGTCCATATAGGGATTTGTGTAATCTACATACTCTCTTGTTCCCCCCTTGACTGTTGAGTCCTGGTGGTGGAAGCATGTACACTTCTTCTGACAAGTCTCCATTGAGAAAGGCATTGTATATGTCCATTTGATGTAGACTCCATTGATTTGCAGCTGCCAATGCTAGAACAAGTCTCACTGTAACCATCTTAACCATAGGAGAGAAAGTTTTCTGGAAATCTAGACCTTCCTGTTGATTATATCCTTTGGCCACAAGTCTTGCCTTGTACCTCTCAACTGTGCCATCAGCCTTATATTTTATCTTGAACACCCATCTGCAGCCAATAGGAACCTTTCCTGTAGGTAAATCAACCAAAGACCAGGTATTATTATCCTGCAATGCCTTGAGCTCTTCATTCATAGCTGCAACCCAAAGGGGATTTGAAACTACCTCCCTGTAAGACTGTGGTTCATTGAGGGAGCTAATCTTGGTCAGACAAACTTGGTATTTGGGAGCTAGATTAGAATGAGACATGTAGGCTTAGATAGGATATAGGCAATCAGAAGTGGAGACTGAATTGGAGTCCCCACATATGTAATCATGTAACCATGCAGGGGAGTTTCTTGTTCTGGTGGATCTTCTAAGTGGTGCAGTAGTGGATGTAGAAGTGTCTTCTGGAGAATGAGGTATGTTCACTGTGCTCACTGGATCAGGAGGATTGTTGTGATGTGGTGCTGCAGGTGGAATGATTGTTGTAATATCCAAAGAGGCTGGTTGAGATGTTGAAAGAACTCCATTTGGGAATATTTGTAGTTTCTTATCTTTGATCAACTGAAAGGGAAATATATGCTCCCTAAATATTACATCTCTGCTAACAGAGAAAGTGTTAGTGAGCATATTGAAGAGTTTGTACCCCTTTTGTGTGGAGGAGTACCCCAACAGAACTGTTGCAATAGACCTAGGGGAAAATTTATCTCCATTGTGTAAACATGTTGCAAAACACAAACAACTAATAACTCTCATGTGGGACAACGAAGGTACCCTACCATGGACCATCTCAAAAGGAGATTTTTCAGATAATACCTGAAGGGGCAGCCTATTGATCACATACACAGCAGATAGGACACACTCATTCCAGAACTTTAGTGGCAAGAATCCTTGCAATCTAATAGCTCTTGCAAGCTCCCAAATGTGTTTATATTTTCTCTCAACTAGCCCACTTTGTTGAGGTGTGTAGACACAAGACCTTTGATGGATGATACTAAGAGAATTAAACAACACATGGTATGCAAAATTCAAAAATTTAGTTCCATTATCACTTCTGAAAACTTTCACTTGTATACCAAACTGATTTTTTATCATTGCAAAGAATTGTCTAAGGGTAACAACAGCATCACTCTTCAGTCTCAACATATACACCCAAGTCATCCTACTACAATCATTTACTAAAGTGAGAAAAAATCTGCTACCATCATAGCTTGGAACTCTATAAGGACCCCAAACATCTCCATGTATGATAGAGAAGATGTTAGCACTTCTACTAGAACTACTAGGGAAAGGAAGTCTAGTTTGCCTAGCTAAAGGACAAACAGGACAGTCCTGAATGTCATGACAATTCTTTTCAATCTTCGGTGTGGGTATTTGGTGCAAGACCTTGACTGGAGTGTGCCCAAGCCTCTTGTGCCAGATTTTTGCTGCTTCAGTTTGAACCACATGTCCATTACTGGTCAAGTTTACACTTACTATTTTGTTGTTGATGTTCTTCTTAATTGGAAGCTGCAAGCTGTACAATCCACTAACTTCTCTACCAATCCCCTTCACCATTCCATTGACCAGATCCTGCGTGACACAAAAATCAGGAAAAATGTAATAGCACAGTTTTGGTCCCTAGTTAATTTTGACACTGATAACAGGTTGTGCTTGAAGTCAGGTATGCATAGCACATTTGTGATTGTATCTCCATTATCCAGCTTGCACTTCCCAACACAGACTATGTCTAATGCACTACCATCTGGTAGAAAAACCCTTTTAATATTCTCTTTAGTAACTTGACTGATTCCATCCAATAATTCTTTATTATGGACCATGTGATTAGAGGCTCCTGAATCAACTATCCAATTCCTAAGACATACACTGTTGGTTGCCAGAAAAACTTGGCTCATACCTGCCTTTTCAGAAGTAGAAGGGACTTCCTTCTGGAGCATCCTCAGAATTTGATCATATTGATCTTGAGTGAACATCACAACACTTCCTTGACTTGAGCTGCTAGTAGTCTGAGTTCCCTCTGTCTGAGATGCAATTGTGCCCTGTAAAGCTGCATTGTGCACTGCATTGACTGTATGTTGTGGTCAATACGGGGCTTTCTTCTTGAATTTGTGATCTGTTAGATATCCATGAATTTTGTAACATGTTTCCTTTGTGTGTCCTCTCCATTTGCAGTGTTCACAGAATAAGTGTGCATTTCTCCCTTTATACCTTCCCCTGTCATAGTACACTGCTGATCCACTATGAGTCCCCTTAACTGAACCAAACACACCAATGTTGGTCTGATGCAGGCCAGTTTTGCTATTGAATAAGGCTATGCTGTTTGAGTCATCAACTGTCTTTCCCAAATTTCTTTGACTCTCTTTTGAGACCAGCATTGAGTATGCTCTATTTATGTTTGACACAGGCATCATCATCAGGATTTGGCTCCTTGCCTGTGAGTAAGTCTCATTTAAACCTGTCAAGAACTGGAGTAACCGCTGGTATTCATAGTGTTCCACATACCTTCTTGAACTATCACACTCACAACTAGGGTAAGGGACCAAGGAGTCATATTCTACCCATAAATCTTTCAACTTAGTAAAGTAACTTGAGATCGAAGAGGTTCCCTATATCAATGTGGTAATTTCTCTGTGTAACTGGAATACTCTTGACCTATTCTCTTTATCAAATCTTTCTCTCAGTTCATTCCAAACGGTATGTGCATCTGAGGCATACGCCACACAACTCACTAAATTGCTACTCACTGAGTTCATTATCCAAGACAAGACAATCGCATTCACCTTTTCCAAAAGATCGTGGAACGAAGCATCAAAACTACTCTTTGCATGTCTACCGTCAACAAATCCTATTTTACTCTTTCCTATCAGTGCAATTTTCATGGACCTACTCCACAAAGTATAATTCTCCGGTCCAGTCAATTGAAACGAAATCAAGGAATTACCCGGTGTATCACACGGTTGCAAAAACAATAGATGATTAGAGTCGATTGTTGTTCCAACTCTAACAGTTCTTCTCTCAGTCGCAGCTTCTTAAATTTCTGTCGTCATTGACGGTTCCCCCATCTTCGAATCGATTTTGCCCTAGGTTTCAGAAGGAAGGTGCGAAGCAATCCGGCTCCTCAATCGACCAAAGCTCCGATACCATGTAAAGAATTGCTAACTAACAGAGAAGAATTGGAGGAGAAACAGGGGAAGTATAGATTACTTGAAAGAGCTCCAATAATGGGAGCTATTGTCTTACAATAGACAAGAAAAGGGACAGCAAATAAAATTGGAGAATAAATTGGGGAATACCCCATATTTATACCCTCTTCTAATCCCAACTAATCCAACCTACTTTAGGAATACTAACCTACCTAAACCAACTAATTATTTACTAACCTACTCCATTAATTATTCTCTATTCTCAACAGTTTCTACCCGCTGAATGAAGTATTATATATAATATGATTGTGTAAGAATTATTTTACTTAATTAATGTATGAAATTCGAATCTAAGATAATTTTTATTTGAGGAGCTTTCACATATAGTCACTCAAAAATACCTTAATTATATTTCATAGCAATAGTTAAGGTAATTACATTTCGTAACTATAGTTATAGATGTAGTAATGTTTGTATATTTTGCTATGCAATTCGCACAACTTTTGTATAAATCGCAGTTATTATATAACATTTGTATAATTCACTATATAATTCACAATTTTTGCATTGGCGTTTGTATATTTCGCTATGCAATTCGCACGATTTTTGTATAAATCGCAGTTATTATACAATGTTTATATAATTCACTATATAATTCATAATTTTTGCATTGGCATTTGTATATTTAGCTATACAATTCACGCACAGTGTTTATACAATTTGTTATACAATTTGGTTGTATAATTCGCTATATAATTCGTAATATTTATACAAAATTTGTATATTTTGCCTTACAATTCGCGTACAACATTTGTATAATTTGTTATAAAATTTGTGATATTTATATATTTCACTACAGTTCATACAACATAATAATTATACAATTCACAATGTTTATATATTTGATGCTAATGGCTATACAATTCACTATTCAATGTATATCTTTGATTAAATCACCGTAAGCATACCACATGTGTTACTGATACTTTTAGTATTTGCTGCATCTTGAACCCTTTCAAAGTCATGTTACTTCAAAATATATTCTCTTTTATCTTATTTTATGTGATATTTTTTGAATTTTAAG
>JAABOM020059976.1:0-12277 GCA_011800125.2 Solanum clarkiae
GGTGGGTTTAGTCAGTAAAACAGAGGAAACTCTGCCGAAATTTCGGCAGAATTTGGTGAACTAACTTTGGAACCTTTATGGTTTAAGATTGGCTCAAGTGCCCTATCGGCACGAGTTACGGCCCCGGGTCGGGGTCGTGACACAACGGGTGCCAGTCTGCCTTAATGGAACTTGGGGCGTGACAGAACAACTCTTTGCATTGAGAACAATTTTTCAACCTTCTATCTTGTCTACTCATTATATTCTTCTATAATGCAACATTTAAACCTCGTTTCTTCCTTCAAAACAATTCACGTGTATCTCACATTTGCAGTACAAAGAACGACGACTTAATAGCAATAGTATTTTTCCTTCTATGCAAGATATGTTAATTTGAAAAAGTGACTTTGATTTTCGAAAATAGAATTTAATACTCAATTAATTTAAGTATAAACCAAATTTCCCAAATTAAAAGCGTCTCCACTTAATTTTAAAGAAAATTAAGAAACCTAACTTAAATTTTAAAACCTAACAGAAGAGTTCTAAAATTTTCAAGCATCGGGTAAGGGTTCAATTTCCATTTTGAGAAGAAGTTAATCACTCAAAATGACCGCTAACTTGCGGTTGACCAACAATTAGAAAGTTTGAATAAATTTTGAAGATTTGACTAAATTTGGAAAAAAATAACTAACTTTAAAGGGGTTGACTAAGTTTAAAAAATTGACTAAGTTTGAAATTTGACTAGGTTTGTAAAATTGATTAGGTTTGCAATGCCCATATATAGTCTAAAAAGTTGTTCTGGGAATGTCACAATCCCTCACTCTCATCTGATGGTACCCGAACCGAAGGTCAATCTTAGAGAAAAAACTAGTCCCTTGCAATTGGTTAAACAAGTCATCAATTCTTGAAAGAGGATATCTATTCTTTATAGTGACCCTATTGAGCTGTCAGTAGTCAATACACATTCTAAGTGACTCATCCTTCTTCTTTACAATCGACTAAGGTTGTAAAATTGACTTAAGTTTGAAATTGAATTGACACTTGAACTATAGAAAGTTTACCAAAATAAATTGCAAGAGTAATTTTAACATTAAGAAAATCATTCAATTGGAAATTAATATAAATGAAGACATGTTGGGGAAATAATTAGATTAAAAAAAGCAAATAATACAAATGATGTTATAAAGTTAGTATCAAACACAAGTATATCAAATAAATCAACATAAAAAGAAATAATAAAGTAACATTGGCTTGGCAGGCCCAATTAATCAACCTGTCCTAATTTCTAAGTTTTGGGCCTGCCAGACCCATCAGAATTTTCCCAGCTATCGCTCCTTGGGTTTGGCCCATTTTCCTGTGGTATACAATTAGTTTATATAGAGGTTTAGCTTCCAAAACCTGTATCTTCCTTATCCTAAGAGGGAAGTTGGGCCTCCATGACCCAACAAAATGCAAATGATAGGAGAAGAGCCCATTTAGGACTCCAAAAGGATTCACATGTGACAAAAAATTAGTAAAATACGCAAGTAATAACCCTAAAGGAAAAAATAATTAATATGCAGATTCAATTGTAGAAATGTACATATAAGCTACTGCTTCATGCTTCCAGCACCACAAAAGAAAGCAATGTCTCCAAATGAAACATTATATCACTATTCCCAAAACATGTGTAATCAAAAGCTATGAAATAATTACACTCAGAATCAAGTAACTCCCAAGTATTCACGGACAGTCTTTACCAAGATCACTGGAAAGTCATAGGGTAAACATTTTACTTGATGACCAACTAAGATTCACTGACCACAATCATAAATTTAAGGAAAACAACTAGGAAACTTAGATATCTAATTGTCTCACCATTAGCAGCAGCATGAAGAAGCAAAATAGACATAAGAACCATACTTCTTGTTTACAGTATACGTCCAAATGACAAAGCTTGATTTGTACAGATTAAAGGAATTTCAAAATAACAGAGACTAAAGATGAGATATAAACATCCTGAGTTCATATAAAATCAACAAGAAGGGACACAAACAAAGCCAAGAAAATCTGAACCCAAAGCTCTGGTTTCAAATTTTAGCATACAATCAAAGGGGGGACTTCGAAATAGAACGAATGCATCATAATGAACTGTATAGTAATTCAACAGTTAAGACAAGGAAGAACACACTTGAACTTAAACAAAATTGAAGTTTCAGTGGTCAAAATAGGCATACACTCTAAGTATCGAAATTTCAAAACCATCTAACATTTTAGTAGAAAAAGATAATGGCAATGCAACTAAGCTGATTAGTACTCTCAGACAGAGGCAAATAATAGTAAATGGAATCACAGCTATAACATCTCAAGAACAAACCCAAAAGGAAAAACTCATAACAGAACAATGTTATTAAACAATGAGTGCATTTTCAAATTAAAGAAGGCTTTAAACATGGGAACAGAAGGTTTTAAATGGGAAACCAGTAGAAAATATATTCTCAGGCTCAAACTCAGAATAGAAATATCCATGGCTTTAGGGAAAACAGATTCTCACCAGATCACTATACAATAGGGAAAGTCATTTGACAAGCATTATGCAGAAAAGAAAGAAGAAAAGAAAAGAAAAATGTAAAACGACTGCCATTTAAACCACAAAAATCAGAACAACCAAGTCAAAACCACATGATCAGACAAGATGAACTCATTTTAATACGAGATTGGAACAAAGATGAAGCTGAAACACTTGAAACTTAGAGTCTAGGGTGGAACCCAAGCAGGATTTTATCAAACCAACTGGATCAACACTGTTACAACACCATCTTAACAACTAAGATTACACTTTCAAATGACAGCAACAACGGACAAGACATTCAGTAGAACAAGAGTGTTTTCAGCATAATATCATAAGCTTGAAATCATTTCAGCCAAAAGCTGCAACTCAAGTCAAAGGTTTAACGTATAACACACACAAATAGTGAAGAATGGCCATTTTCAAGTATTACTAGATGAACAAAACTCGAAAACCAACTGGAACTACAAGAATCGAACAGAACATTCGAAGGAAACAATGAACACGACCTATGACTCTGGAAACAATCTTAACAGTCGATTGACTTCGCACAACAGGTTCAGTTAAGCAAAACATAGACATGAGGATTCAAATATAACGCCAGTATTCATCTCACAACCAAGCAACATACTCGAATAGATGAAAAAGAGCAGGGTTGAAGCCATTACCTCTCTCGTAGCAGGAACTGAGACGAAGACGAACTCAGGAGAATGCTTTCACCACCCAAAATGCAATTCAATTTTTGAAACCTGAATCTTATGGCTTCAAGCTTCCATCGCGATTAAATCGATTTCTGGAAAGTTTCTTTCAAAATGGAATTTTGTATGTGTCTACTTAATGAGGAATGGCTAACTCGAGAATCTTCTTATGGTTTTTTGTGGGCTGCCTCAACAAAATGGTGATGAGGGATATTTATAGGGGATTTCTAGGGTTCCAAAATAGGGTTAAACGGAAGGGAAATCATATGGGTAAAATCGGAAATTGGGGTGGATTTTAGGGTTTTTGAATTCAAAATCTTCAAATGGGATAAGGGATAAACTCAAATCATCAACAGATTTGAGAACTCGGCCGTCGATTAGTGAGGAGAAGCATACAATTGAGACACGTATGTGATTCCTCACAACAAATTTGTACCAAAGGAAAGAGGAAAGGGACACGTAGGTACGAATTGGAGGGGATGAACGTTGATGGATTTTCTCCATTTTGGCGTTTTCTGTATTGTTCGTCTGTTCTTTGTTGAAGAAGAAGGAATGGCGTGAGTGTGGTCTACGCGAAGAACAAAGGAGAAGGAAAGGGAAAAAAGGGAAGCGTGCAGTCTTGCGTGTATAATGTATATGTGTTGTATGTTGGCTGAAAAGTGGTGGGTTTGGGCCGGGTTTAGGGACCTCGGGGTTGGGTTTGCTGATTTGGGCCAAATTTGGTCCAAAATGGACCAATATTGGTATGAAAATAAGAAAGGGAATTAGATTTAAAAATCAACCAAAGTAATTGTAATGTTAGCCGAAAAAATGTAATCAAATTGAATTGAATTGAATAATTTGACTGCAAGATGAACTAATACAAATTAATTTAAGAGCTTCCAATATTATCAACCTGAAATAATTAAATTAATTACAAAATAATAACCCCTAGAACAAAAATGAAATTTATTTGAGAAAATATTTTTGTATATTTTGAAAGCTAATTATTTCAAATTGTCAAAATTAAAAGCTCAATAGTTAATTCATATTATGGAGGGTAAAATTGGGTGCCAACAGGATATACTATCCAAAACACTTCTCAATCCTCATGCTTTCTCATGGTTTGGATTGGGAAAAGAACCATCTGCAGTCTCCGATGTTGCCCAACTTACACCTTCTTTTAGAGGATAAAGCGGTCGTTGTCAAGAAATAGAATCTAACCAAGGTTAGGGTCGAACCCACAGGGAATACGCAGACTCAAGAAAATTTAATGACGTAGTTAACCAGCTTGCTTCCCCAAGGGGAGGGGGGGAGGGAGTTTGCAATAATCAATGAAAAACTAAACTAATTACTACAAGAGTGAATTCATTATGGGGAGAAAATGGGGTTTTGTGTCCCCCATGAGTTCCTAACTCAGCATCACCGGATAACCCAATTCTTTTCTAGTGTGTAGCATACAGGACGGTATGCTAACTTCACCAAGCCCTTTGGTCAAAGGTGAGAGGCGAATTTCACTATGTGACTTGGCCCATCTCCATAGTGTGCATTACTAACCTTTACTTATTAGTCCCAGTACAACCTCCCCTTGGCCCAGTTTAGTTGATTAGACGAGAACACATCAATCGAACCCTACTAATTAATCTCTTTTCCTATTCATTACTACCTTGGTCCAGTTAGTAACACTAGGCGGCTTCTAATGTTGGCCACCATTAGAAAATATTCCAAAAAAAAGTTAATTAATACATGCATTCACACTTTCCAAGAATTATGATTATTCAATTTTACCTTGTTAGTTCTTCATGGTTCCCACAACCCTAGTTGTGGATTTAGCTACTCATGCAATGTGTAGATGCAATAATTATGAATTGGAAGAATATAATTGAACACTTAAACAATTGAATTAAGAAGAAGCAGATCCAACTTCAAAGAGAATCACAAGAGTAAAGATGAAATTAAAGTACAAGTGTTCTCAAAGACTCTCCAATGTAATATCACTATTTTCTCTCTCTAATTACTTAGTTCTCTGAGTAATGTCTCAAAAACTTATGAAAAATAACCTAAAAAACCTATTTATAGTAAGTAAAATATAAGTCCTAAATGAAATAGATAACTGGTTGGCACGCCAGACGAAAGGGGTTTACGGGCCGTATTGCATTCCATGGCCCGTAATCGGGGTCTCATACAAAGCTGTTGAAAAATTGGACTTCAAGTTTACGACACCCCTCTATGACTCATAAAGTGGTTTACGACCCATAAAGGGGGTTCTGTCTGATGAATCTTCAGAAAGTCCCAATCTCTGATCCTCAGGGCGTGAACCATCTTCTATGACTCATAAAACATTTCACAACTTGTCTGCCTATTCGTAAAATCAACTTCAGAAGATAACCCCTCACTGGAATTGTCCATGAAACCCCCTTCACAACCCGTAGAATGATCTATAGGTTGTAAAGGGTCTTGTACTGCATCATAATTCAGCAACTTCTGTATTTCTTCCCAAAATCAAGGCCAAACTTGTAATCCTGCAAATCTAACACAAAAACACATAATGCCAACTAACGTCACATTGAGAACACACAAAATTCCAAGTTTTAAGTATAAAAAATGTTGTATTTTGACACCACATCAATACCCTCAACTTAAAATTGTTGCTTGTCCTTAAGCAACAAACTCAATCTACATAGATAATAAGGTAACACATAGACCTCAACCTAATAACATACGTCACATAAATCTCAAATTTAGATAATCACACCAACTTACAACACAGAATCAAATAGCCATCTAGCACACCAACACAGACTAGTGCATGTGACAGCAAAACTATGACAAATGAGGTACTATCAACAATGCACAATCACTAAACAAGTATAATGCTAACAATTCAATGCAAGTGCCCTCACAGAAAAAAGTCCCTTATCTGGCACTCCATGATGTTTTTATGTGTGATCATGGGACTATGCAGAATCACTCACCCTCACAAAAGATATTCATGCATCATGTCTAATACCATAGGCCTGCCCCTATACTCATGACTAAGACCTTCAACTACTTGGACTAGGATCACTTAGGACTTTCTAGGCTTATAACGTAGGCTCACGGGGCTTTGATATGGTATTTTGGGAATATAGTGACTAAAGGCCCTCCTTGACACTGCATTTTTCTACACTTTTGTCCTACCAACTCTGTTATTTTCATCTTATTCTCCCTTTCTCCTATTTTAAGCTTTTCTGGGTGCTTTCTTTTCATTTTTCAGCTTTTGACTTCCTTTACACTTCATTTTTTATTTTTGGCTCACAACTAAGGCATCACTTCGTTTTCTTGCACCAAGTATATGACTTTCTTTTTCACTGTATCACTAACTTCCCTCATTATATTTGTGTTTTATCCTTACACCAGCCACCCGCAACTTAGGCTTTTGGCCTGTGTTGAGGTGTGCAATATCTATCCTCAGAACCAGGGCTACATTTGGTAGCCAGCCTCAACTTATGCTTTTTGCCTTAGTCAAGGTACACAATGTTCAAGGAATGGTTAGGGCCAATTTCAGGATTTTACAACTAACAAGGCTAGGTTAATCAGGTGTTTTCAAAGAATAGGTACATGTTAGGCTCAAACATTAGGAACAAGGGATCTATTCCAATTTTGGTTAGTCATTTAGGCTAAGTGGGCTATTAAGAACAAAAATCTAAGATCCTCTCTTAATCCAGTTAATGTACAATCTAACTTAGAGTAACATGGCAAGTTCTGAATTAACACAAAACACATGAATTTAGCAAATTAAGCTCACACTCACATGACACTGCCTATATTATCAACAAAAGACTCTCAGATCAAGTTTTTTTTATCTCAAATTATCCTCACTTATCATAACATCATTGTTAACATACCTAAGAATGCATGGTTACTATCTAACTACTAATCAAAATTTTTGGTGGGTATAATTTCTCAAACAAAACACAAAAACATGCTATATGCCACAAGTATTAGTACAATCTACAAATATTACCTAAACATCCTAAAATGCTGGTTCAACAGAAAGTAAATATCCACAGGGAAAAAAGAACACATGCAAGAAACTCCAGGATAAAAATTGGGATATTTATGGACCCAAGCTATTCAGACTTCATTGAGGTCTATAACTACCCACACCCCATTGAAAAAGATGTGCACTGTCCCCAATGCACACAATCAAAGCAAAATAAAACATAAGGGGTCAAAAATCATACCTGGGCAGCTAAGTGCCGATGTACACTTTGGATTACTTCCCAAGCAGCGCCTTATTTATTGTTGTGGCACGAGATAGATGGCTTGAGTACTCAAACTTCACCAATTGCCCAGACTTCACTTTTCAGATCATCTGGACGTTTCATGGAATGACAGTTATTGAAGGCAACCTCTTTATTGTTCAATCTGAACCTGAGCTGGCCAACTTCCATATCCACTAGTGCGTGCCCAGTGGCTAGGAACAGTCTAGATGATTGGGACGTCGAAGTCAACTTCATAATCCAGGATCACAAGGTCTGTAGGGAATATGAACTTTTGAAATCATAACGTACAGTATCCCCACAGGCTTCTTCACCGAGCGATCAGCTATCAACAACTTCATGCTCGTCGGAGTAGGGGCTCGCAGTTCTAGCTTCTTAAAGACCCGCAAAAGCCATCAAATTAATGCTGGCACCTATATCACATATTTCCCTTGTGAACTCCACATCTCTAATGGTGCAGGGTATGGTAAAAGCACCGGGATCTTCTCGCTTTTGAACCAAGGACCTCATAGTAATGACACTACAATGTTGAAGCTCTTGGGAGAGCTCCGACTCACAGTGTGCTTTTTAGTAACCTGGTCCTTCATGGACTTCGTATACCCTGGCATCTTCTCTAATGCCTCAATGAGAGAGCAATTTATGGAGAGCTATTTTAGCATGGTCAGAAAGTGCTTGAACATGCCTTTCTCTTCCCTCTTTTTGATTCTTTGAGGTAAGGGAGAATGAGGACCAGGAATGGGCTTCAACTACTATGGCTCATCAACAACTTCACTCACCCTATCCTTGCCATAATCATCTCTTATATCTGCATCCTTAGCAGCAACTACCTCCTCTCGAACATTATTCTCATCAACTAGCATGGGAGGATCAATGGTGGTCTTGCTACCCCGAGTAGTAACCGCCACACACTGCCCTTCATTTTTAGGATTCTGAATAGTGTTGCTAAGCAGTGTACCCTTCTAATGCTGATTAAGTTGAGCCAAAACTTGACCAAACTGTTGTTCAAACAGTTTGATGGCTATGAAATAAGACTCAATTTTCTAATTAATGATGGAAATTGCAGATTTCATGCCCCTCAGAGTCTCATCCTGTGTCTAAGCTTTCTTCAATTGGCGATCAAATATCTCCTCAATTCTTGAGCTACTTGCACTTACATCGCAGTTATGTGGTGGCACATAAGGACCATTTCTGAAACCATCTCTGCGACCCCAATATGCGTCTCTCTCTGGACCCCTATTTCTGTCATAATATCCTCCCCGGTTGTCCTTGAAAGCTCCATCTCCATTGAAGTTCCAACCTTGGTTTCCTTGACCTTGGCACTAAAACTCTTGATTGTACCCTTCGGTGTTGGTCCGAAAACCCCCCGTCTGATCAGCAACAAAATATGTGTCCCTGTCATAATAAGTCTTATCATACATGGGTGCGTGTGGAGGTTGATGAACCACTGCACTGACTCGCTCTAGGTTTTGTTTCATCATTGCCTCCATGACGGTGCGAATTCGGGCAAGATCTTACATAATTTCCTCATTAATCATTGCTTGCTCCAAACCAACACTGACAGTGCATGAACTTTTGGTAGATGCTCTATCTCTCTGACCCCATGCATGATTAGTCTTGATCACTTTTTCATCTGCTCTGTGATCCTTGCAAATAGTTGATCCAAGAACATGCCCTCATGAAAGTGTCAGCACAAGCTTGACTGTTCTCATCAAGGGGACGATAGAAGATCTTCACCAAGGCATTATCGGCTTTCTTGTGGTCTGGTGGGACACTTCTCATGCATTTGGTGAATCACTCCCAAGTAGTACCTATCGAATCACCTGGAAGTTGCTCAAAGTTGCTGATCTAGTCTTTTAACTTGTGCTTCTTTGATCTAGGCAAAATACCTCTCCAAAAAGGCCTTCTGCAAGTCTGCCCAACTGGTAATCGAGCTCTGCGGGAGCTCAGATAGCAATAATAATGCATTGCCAGTAAGTGACAATAGGAAGACTATGAAGTCCCACAACATCCATAGACAAATTCAGTGTTTCCATAACACTCTTGCATACAAATGCAATGTTGTGTAGGAGGCTATGAGGATCCTCCGATGGTAAGCCCGCAAACAGCCCACGGTTCTGCAGCATTCGTCACCTCCATAGCTATAGGATTTAGCTTGTATTGTTCCACTGATAAGCATTGACATTAAAATTCTGAGTCTGTGGAGCAATATCCTCAAGGACAGGTGGTTATCATGATCAACATTCTCATTCTCATTTCTGTTCAAAGCTATATTGGCCATGTTGTTGGCGTTATCTTGGCCCATTCTCCTCAATGTTCGGTGAATCTCTGTGTTAAATGAAGTCAAGGGTCTGCCTCGATTTCGTTTGTTGGGCATACACTACACCTACACCCTAAAAAGAAACAAAAACAAAAACAAAATGTAAAATGTGGGAAATAAAGATTTACATCCAAATGATTTATGAATTAACTTATTCTAGCCGTATTCCTTAGCAACGACGTTGAAATCTTGATGTCGCTGAAGTTGCACCTTATTTTAGAGGATAAAGCGGTCATTATCAAGAAATAGAACCTAACCAAGGTCAGGGTCGAACCCACAGGGAATAGTAGACTCAAGAAAATTCAATGACTACAGTTCGAGTAGTTAACCAGCTTGCTTCCCCAAAGGGGACGGGAGTTTGCAATAATCAATGGAAAATGAAACCAATTACTGCAAGAATGAATTCATTATGGGGAGAAACTAGGGTTTTGTGTTCCCCATGGATCCTTAACTCAGCATCACCAGATAACCTAATTCTTTTCTAGTGTGTAGCATGCAAAAATGTAAGTTAACTTCACCAAGCCCTTTGATCAAATGTGAGAGGCGAATTTCACTATGTGACTTGGCCTATCTCCATAGTGTGCATCACTAACCTATACCTATTATTCCCAGTACAACCTCCCCTTGGTCCAGTTTAGTTGATTAGACGAAAACACATCAATTGAATCCTATTAATTAATCTCTTTTTCTATTCATTACTGCCTTGGTCCAATCAGTAACACTAGGCAAGTTCTAATGTTGGCCACCATTAGAAAATATTCAAAACAAAGAGAGTTAACTAATATATGCATGTACACTTTCCAAGAATTATAATTATTCGATTTTACCTTGTTAGTTCTTCATGGTTCCCACAACCCTAGTTGTGGATTTAGCTAATCATGCAATGTGTAGATGCAAGAATTATGAGTTGGAAGAACATAATTGAACACTTACAAAATTGAATTAAGAAGAAGCAGATCCAACTTCAAAGAGAATCACAAGAGTAAAGATGAAATTTAAGTACAAGTGTTCTCAAAGACTCCCCAATGTAATCTCACTATTTTCTCTCTCTAATTACTTAGTTCTCTGAGTATGTCTCAAAAACTTATGAAAAATAACCTAAAAAGCCTATTTATAGTCAGTAAAATACAAGTCCTAAATGAAATAGGATAATTGGTTGGCACGCCATACGAAAGGGGTTTACGGGCCGTATTGCATTCTACGGCCCGTAATTGGGGTCTCGTACAAAGCTGCTGGAAAATTGGACTTCAAGTTTACGACACCCCTCTACGACTCATAAAGTGGTTTACAACCCATAAAAGGGGTTTCGTATGATGAATCTTCAGAAAGTCCCAATCCCTGATCCTCTTGGCGTGAACTATCTTCTATGACTCGTAAAACATTCCACGACTCATTTGCATATTCGTAGAATCAACTTTGAAAGATAGCCTCTCACTGAAATTGTCCATAAAACCTACTTCATGACCCGTAGAATGATCTACGGGTTGTAAAGGGTCTCGTACTGCATCAAAATTCAGCAACTTCTGTATTTCTTCCTAAAAATTAAGGCCAAACTTGTAATCCTGCAAATATAATATAAAAACACATAAAACCAACTAACATCGCATTGCAAACATACAAAATTCCATGTTTTAAGCATAAAAAATATTATATTTTGACAGCACATCAGTCTCACACTACAAACTATATTTGACATCAGTTATCTAATTTTATCTATCTTGCACTCATAAAAAGATTCCACAAACCACATCAAGTCTTGATCTAGTAGTTAGCTAAGTAGGATGTAAGTGAAAAGACATAAGATATCCCATTTCCCGTCAAAATATTAAGTTAGTGTTAAATTTAATATTAATATTAACCCCCAACAAATGTGTGCTAAAGGTTGCTCCTTTTCACCATTTGGTAGTGTAAATGTTACAATATGTAAGCAATTGAGTCGATAGAATCATCACATAACCTCATCATCAATTATCCAAGTTCAAATCTGCAAAACTTAGAACTCTAAACCATACAAAGATTGTTACATTTAGGATGTGTTACTCGGACTCTCCAAAATTGATATTGCTCCCATGTCAAACCCCTCAAAATACATCACTTATGGAGCCTTTGACATATACCTATCAACATTATTTTTTAAGAACCCAAGTTGCATATACAATCTCAAAGTTCTCAATAATAGAAACAAAGTCTAATTATGTCAATTTAAGAGCTTGGAGAGTTGTTAAAAATATCAAAGGAGCACCTAGACTTAGCTTGATAATGCCATCTAGACATTCACATACAACTACATTAGAAGCTTTCTGTGTTACAAAATTAACTACAATGTTACAGAAACAACAAATCTCAGTTATTCACAGATGTTACAAAAAAGGAAATGCATATGACTAGGCCATTGGGGCCACAGTGTCTAAAGCACGAGACATGACTTCACTTTTACTTTACATAGTCTACAAAGCCTCTAAATAAAGAAAAACATCTGAAAAGGGTCAGG
>JAABOM020059977.1:0-12277 GCA_011800125.2 Solanum clarkiae
TTACTTTACACTTTATTTTGGAACTGAATATATTGTTTAAGCTTGGAGTTTGTCATATTGGGTAAGTATTCTTTGTCGTTACATTTACTTGTTGCATTGGATACCCACATACTTAGTACATTCCAAAGTACTAATTGCATTTTTGCCTACACGTTATAATCATGTAGGGACAGGTGATCTACCTCATCCTCCTCCGTGTGGCTAGATTGCTCATGATGACTTTGAGCTTTGGTGAGTTCCCATTCATCGGGAACAGAACCCTTATCTTCAAGTTTTGCCTTTGTTATTCATATATTTGATGTACTTTCATTTTAACTTACTATTGAGGAGCCTAGACTTGTATTCTTGGCTCTATTTATTGTCATTGTTTAGAGGTGTGTCTGGGCTATTGCTACACTTGCTATGTTTTAACTGTTTAACTTATGCTTCCCCTTCTGATTACAAGTTGTCCCTTAGTCCCATTCCCCATATTTCATTGTCATCTATTTGTCATTACCATTTAAACCTATAATGTGCAATTATGATTTAAGAGGCTTGTTTGGGGGCCTTTGGGTTCTCATTCATTGTGTCACACCTAGGCACTAGGTTTGGGTCGTGACAACACTACGAGCCAATCTTACGACTCATAGGATCCCCTACGAGTCGTAAGTCTGGTTTCGAGTGCCCAGGTATGATTCCTAAATTTTTGCAAGTATTAGGTCTGTTACGAGACTATGACCTACGATTCGTAGCTTACGACTCATAGTCGGGGTCTCGTAGCCCCGATCAACAGCTTTTTAAATGACGACCTGGTTTATATATAAAAGGGGTCAAAATAACATTTGACCTCTAATTTCATTTTATAAACCTAAATCCAGCTCCCCGTGTCATTTTCCGGAAAGGATTCTGGCAAGGTCACTATTTCCTAGGGTTTCGACGTGATTTTTACTTCTCTTTGCTTTAATTCCCCGATCAATCAGTAAGCCTCATGGTTAAATTCATCAATCTTTTGTGGTGGACCTATTCCTTAGATTAGTGTATGCTTAGTTTAACCATGTATAATCATGTCATGTGGTGATTTTTGATCAAAACATGAAACCTAGGGTTTGCATGCTTTGAAAAGTTGTGTTGTGATTCAAATGTTATTTGGAATTCTTGAATGGGAGATTGTGATAGCAAAAATTGTTGGTTCATGGAATGTAAGAGGATTAATTACTGCCCAATCATTGTGTGAATTTTTGTCGGAATGGAAACTTAAGAGGTGTGGGTGTGTTTCATATGTCTTAACATGTTGGATTGGATTGAAATGGCCTAAATGGTATTTGCATATTTACAAAATGTCTAGTCGATATCAAGGGTGAGCTTGGAAAGTATTTTTTTGGTGTGCTTGATGTAATATTAAAATGATTTCGATTCTTGGGGATGATAGTTACTTTAACTTTCTATTGTCATTATGGGGTTACTTACGTGCCGAGTATTTTATGTTGCTTTTATTTGCCAAGTATTTTGAATTGTGTGCTTTAATTGTGCTTGTTGTGGGATAATGATAGGCACCACTGGTGCCTTCTGTTTCCTGCTACGAGGCACTCTTACGACTAGTAGGTTCCCCAACAAGTCATAAGGGTCCCTCATAGAAATCATCAGTCACCTATGATTTCTTCATATTTCCCATACGAGACCCATATACGACTCCGTAACACCTATCAAGACTCATAGGGAGGATTTTGTAATCCTGACTCAGTTTTTAAAAATATCTTTGAAATTTGGTGCGACTACAGACTACGACTTGTAGGTTCCCCTATGAGTCGTAACTACCTCTCATATCTGAGGTCAGATTGCATTTTTGTAAGTCATTTTATTACTACCAGGCCAGTGCACGACTCGTTGGGCACCCCACTAGTCGTAATTGTACTCGTACCTGCAAACCTGCAATTGTTCCAGTGATATTTCTTCTGTTTTATTTTGTTTCTGTGCTTCAATATTTGCAGCTTTTGTTCTTTTTTCTGTGATTTGTTTGGATCAAACATCTTGAAAATTATATGTGGTTGGTTTGTAGATAAAATGCCTCTAAAGGAAAAAAGAGCAATTCAAACTTTCCAACGGAGGTTGATTGTTGAATCCTTCGAGAATGAGCATTCAGAGGGCTCTGTGGAAGTCCACAGAGTCAGGATAGACCCTAAGCCAATAGACCCTAGACTCGGGCACCTGCAGCATAGACCACCATGGAAGTTAGTAGTTCCTCCCAGTCTGAAGAGGAGGAACAGCAGGGTAATGGGGACAGGTAGGATAGCAGCCAGAATCGGAGTATGAGAGCACTTCCCAACAGGAAAAAGTCTAGTCTCAACCCCCTGCCGACCACAAATGGTGTGTCCCAAGGATGAAGGAGATAGATGATTAGGGTTTAGAACCCAAGGGACAGGGAAAACTGGTGCGGCAATTTCATAACGAATTAAGACTGAATGGCTCGGGGTTTAGATAAAGTCCCTGGGTTGGATGCGGAGCTAGACAAACATGAGCTATGACGGACCACACAGTAGCTGAGCAAGTACGCCCCCTTCATAGTCCATGACTACATTCCGCCGGGGGCTACCAAAGAACAAAAAGCCAATGGAGCAGCCGAGGTTACGGGTGGTTCCAGTCCGAGGTAGGAGAGTTCCTATTTCGGGGGAGACTATTTGACGGATCCAATTTTGACCCGATTATAGAGTACCTTAATCTACTACAGAAAATGATGGGAAGATTGATAAGATGAGGAGAGTGATAACTGGGAAGGACATCGGGGCTAGGACAGAGCTTCTACGATAGATTGTGGGCCAGATTTGTGAGGAGGGCTTTAAGTCGTTGTGGGTTACAAACCACGCTGATCCTATAGTGAAGGCCCACCTCTCTTTCTAGGCCAAGTTTTGGTGGTCCATTATTCGTTGGCATATCCAGCCTACTTTCACAAATAATGTGATCACTTTGGAGCGGGTTGTATTATTAGCCAACATCTTAGCTGGTTATGAGATAAACTGGGATCGGATCATCTCGGAGAAGATCGATGAGGTAGCTATCCGGATCAACACCTCACTGCCATTTCCTATTTTGATTCATTGGTTGTGCAATACGGCGGGTGCTCCTATTGACCCCCACCGAGACCAGCACATAGAGGCTACACGAACCATGAATCCCAGCCTGATAAAGGCTGGCAAGAATCTGGTGGCCTTACAACGAGCAATTTCTCCTATTTCAGAGACATCCCAATAGATCCTTCGACTCAGAGTGCACCTCTAGCTGCTACTGGTACTACTTTAGTTGTTATAAAGCCCACGCCAGCTATGGAGATTGTGTCCACACCATTCTCCAATACTTCGGCACCAATAACAGCTTCATCACAGGTTGATTTTCTTACTTCTGCTATTGCTTTTCAGGCATTATTACGTAGGGTGGCTATGGTGGAGTCCATACTTTAGGCTTTATCTGCACAGGTCACATCTTGGGATGACTAGACCATACGGACTCCGAGGAGAGGATGAAGGCATTCGCCCACGATCTGGTAGATGAGAGAGATAGAGCGGTGGATGCCCGAGTAGATGCCTTCGAGGCAAGAGTCCAGCGGAGACTTGAGGGAGCTCGACATACTGACACGAGTGCGGTGACTGAGGAGTTGGCCAAGTTTAAGGATGGCCTATTGCAGATGTTAGCAGCCCCAGTTGTAGTCCTAAAGGTAGAACTGGCTGGTAATGAGGCATTCAATTTGCAAGTCGATCGTCCGAGTGTCCGTGGAAAGAAGCCCCTTGAGAATGATGATGATCCAGAGCCGGCATAGAAGAGGCTGAGACTGGAGAAGGAGCCCATACCCGAGGAGGTGGTGCAGGAGTCGTTATTCTTGGCAGCTATTCTGAGATATTGGGAGCAACACACCCACATAGAGAGGGTATTCAAGGATTGCTGAGGAGGAGTTGGTGCCCCAGAACCCCACAGACCAGCCAGAGACCGATGCTTGATGCACCATGATATTTGACCCTTTTTGTCCCAGTTCTTACTTTTGTTTATTAATATTATGTTTTCTTGCTAGACAATATTATTTTGATGTTGGTTTTTAAATATTTATGTTGGATAATGTTTTTATTTTGGTTTTGGATATTGGTTTTTAAATGTTGGTTTTTGATGTATATATATATCTAAGTCTATGTTTTTATTATGTTTGTCTTAGTATTTGTTTTCACTTTGAGGATAAAGTATCCTATTTTGGTAGGGTGTGGAATGTTATCGATTAAGATGAAGTTTGAGCAGCCTCAAGTAGATAACTTCTCCTATTTTTTGATCCCACAATTTTCTTGCTATGATTCTTTTTCCTTATGGGTGTTTACTTTTTTATTGAACCGGTATATTTAGGAAGTGTAAATAATGTGTATATTCATAGTAGTGTTACCTGTTGGCGTATGCACAGTCTTTAAGTGTGTTTTAAAATTTTGATGAAAAAATGGATACCCTAAAATTTTTTGAGATTGTGGTTATGGATGCATTCATACATTTTTGAGTATCTGGCAATGTTTGTTCTGATATTGTGAAGGTAAGCTGAGGCTGAAAACATGACCTATGAGTCTATACTTGATTGTAGATGCAATGACATGTGTGTTATGAGCTTAGTTTGCTGCATTCGTGCATCTTGTATGGACTCATAACTTGCCTTAGTGCTCTAAGATTGGTTTGCTGATGTGGTTGATATGGAAAGAATCTTAGGCATTTTCTCTTTGAGTGAACCCACTTTTAGCCTAAATGACCCACCAAATGAGTGAGAGAATCCATTGTTCCAAAGTTTTGAGCTTATCATTTACTCATTCTTTCTTGACACCTTGCTAGCTCAACCTTGTTTGATGAAATACCTTGATATTGGACCTGGACTGTCCTTGGACATGTAAACCTTAATTGAGGCTAAAAGCCTAAGTTCAGGGTGGCTACAAGTTGTGGGCCTGGTTTGAGGAATAGATATTGTGTACCTCCTCTCAGGCTAAAAGCCTAAGTTGAGGGTGACCCTTATTATGGTGAAGTGATGACAATGAGGTGGTTAGTTGGGAAATAAAGAAAGAAATGAAAAATCATGAGCTGAGTGAAGAAAAAGAAAAAGAAAAGTGCCTTGAATTGAGAAAAAGTAGCAAGAATTGAGTTCAGAAATAAGGCACAGCTGAAAATAGAAAGAAAACACTTGAGAAAAGTTCAAAACAGGAGAATAAGGGTGGTTTATTGAAAAAGGTTGGGTTATGAAAGCAAATAGTGTTGGTAAACATGGTTCAAGGATAGCTTTTAGTCACTACTTGCCTAAAATGCCATATCAACGCCCCCTGAACCTTTGTTACAAGCCCATAAGTCCTAAAGTGATCCAAATCCACTTTATCACCAAGCCAGAAGATAAGTATAGAGGCAATCCTATGGTGCTACTCAGTATGCTTGAATTTCAATTATGAGAGTGAGAATGCTTTCTCAGTCCCTGAATTCTAAATGCTTTTTGAGTATGAGAGACTTCTTTCTAGTGAGGGCATCTGCACTACTTGAGTAGCATATGACTATACCAGTGATTGTGGACGGTTGATGCTCCTTAGCTTGTCATAGTTTGATTGCTAGATATCTCATTATGTTCTGGTTTTGCTTAATAACCTCGCATTCTTGTTTTGCAAATGGTAGTTGCGTACCTGAATCAAAGGAGTTGTTGTATATGCCATTAATTTAGGTACTATGTATTTCTCATTGTCTGCTTAGATGTAGTCATCGCTTCAGGACAAGCAATAATTCGAAGTTAAGGGTGTTGAAGTGCTATCAAAATACAATACATATGATGCCCAAAATAAGGAATTTTGTGAGTTCTTAATGCGACGTTTTTTGGTTTTTATGTGTTTTTGTGTTGTTCTTGTAGAAAAGTTAGATTGGTATGATTTTGAAGGAAAGTTGTAGATTTTGCTGAATCATAGGACATACGAGCTCACTACGAGTCGTAGGGCATGTCGTAGCAAGAAATAGAGACCAAATTTCAGAAATATTGTAAGTGGAGGTCACCCCTATGAGGCCATCCTACGAGTAGTAAGTCTCACTATGACTCGTATAGGTGGGCTCGTAGTAGGAGTTAGAGAGCCAAAATGTTAGACCCAAAACTGAAGGTCAAGACTACAAGATGAACATATGAGTCGTAGCTCAAGCAACAACTCGTACTTATGGGTCGTACCAGTTCAGTCCAAGATGCCAAGAAAATGATACGAGACATGGACTACAACTCATAAGTCACCCTACAAGTCGTACCTGCAAGGCATACCGGTTGCTAACTATCTTTTTTGTGTTATTTTCAGGGTTTATTTGTAAACACTATAAATATATTTAGTTTGGTTTTTATAGGGGAGATTCCAGATTTTAGAAGATAGAACTTGCCATTGAATATTCTCTCAAGAATATTTTAGGGTTTTAGATTAGTTTATTATTTTCACTTGCAAAACCCATTTTAGGGATTGCAAATCTTGCTTTGTACTCATTGTTGACCAATCAAGCTTTTGGGTTTGCAACATGTGGTGTCTATACTCCTCAGTGTTTTTGGTAAAATATTTATTTATGTCTTGTATTTTGCATTTTTGCATATTTTGCCTTAACCATGAGTAGTTAAGCACCCACAACTTGGGGGTTGTGGGAATCATAGGTAGTTGATTTGAAATAACCTAGTTTATTGCATTTCTAAGATTAGGGTTTGCATGTGTT
The DNA here is from genome assembly GCA_011800125.2 of Solanum clarkiae. Classification (NCBI taxonomy): domain Eukaryota; kingdom Viridiplantae; phylum Streptophyta; class Magnoliopsida; order Solanales; family Solanaceae; genus Solanum; species Solanum clarkiae. Next base: position 6,700 of record JAABOM020059977.1, read on the forward strand.
GTCTATTTCCCTTCATTATGACTGTCGTTTGGTGGTGGCCATCACTAAACCCCACCTACTATCACTAGTCCAAACAAGGTAGTGACGAATAGGAAAAGAAAAGTAGATGACATGATTCGATTGATGTATTCTCATCTAATCAACTAAGCCTGACCAAGGTAGCCGACCAAGCTCCATAGTAAAATTCGACCTTCACCTTCACAGGAGGGCTAGAAGAACCTAAGTTACCGTCTTGCATGTGAATTTCCAATTGTAGTTATGTTACCTAGGGTAATCAAGTCAACGAACCATGCTGAACACAATTCCTAAGTTTTCCCTAAAATTGAGTGTTTCCTCGCATTATAGCCCAATGTTTATTTTACTTTATTTTTGAATCACGACCCCTCCTTTGGAGATTTTAGTTATTTATGCTTGAAATGATTAATAGTGGATTGTTGTAGTCAAGCCCTATATTACCTGTGGATTTGACCCTAGCCTTTGCTTAGGTTAATTACTGACAGTGACCTTTTTCTTATTGGAGAGTGAACATCATCACTGCTACGACCCATTGCTATGAGTTGTTACATGCTCTATGACTCGCAGTGTCTTCTCGTAGTCCTGAGTTATAGTTCTTGGTCCCAACTTTTTGCTCACTTTTACTTGCTATGAGGGCACATCCTATGAGTCGTAATGAGACTTATGACTGGTAGGTTAGCCTCATATGGCTGACCTTCACTTTGTAATTTCTTAATTTTGCATACTGTTTCTTTCTCCAAGGGCACCCTACGACTCATAGCTTGGGCTAGGACTCGTGTGGTGACTCATATGTCTTGTACTTCAGCAAAATCTGTAATTTCCTTCCAAAATCATGCTAACCTATATTTTCTGCCAGAACAACACAAAAACACATAAAAACCCTAAAACGTCGCATTACGAACTTGCAAACTCCATTGTTTTAGGCAACAATTGTGTTGTATTTTGACAGCACATCAATTATCACCCTAGCAAAGCTCATGTTATGGGCATCACTCTATGTAGGGTGTCGATGAGTAGTCTAGCTCATGTTGATGATAGTGGCAAGGAAGTGGCAAGAGAGGTTCATCGGTTGGCCAGATTGGGAGTTAGGTTGGATGAAGTGGATAATGGTGGTGTAGTGGTTGTTGATGGTTCTAAGTCTTCCTTGATTGAGGAGCTAAAGGCAAAATAAGATCTTGACTTTGCCTTGCTAGAGTTGAAGACCTTGTGAGAGATGTGTGCCAGATGTGGATGATTTGAAAGAATTTATCTTAAAGGAGGCCCATAATTTGTATAGAGACTTTAGGGAGGTATATTGGTAGGGGTAGTATGAAGAGAGAGATTGCCAAGTTCATATCTGGATGTCACAATTGCAAAAACTGAGGGTTGAACATCAAAGAGTTATAGAGATTCCTACTTGAAAGTGTGAAGAGATCAACATAGATTTTGTGGTTGGTTGCCTAAGACTAGGAATTTTTTTTACCTCTATTTGGCTTGTTTTGGATAGAATGACAAAGTCAGTTCACTTCTTATCAGTCAAAACTACTTATGATGACGAAGATTATGCAGAGTTTTATATGCATGAGTTGGTTAGATTGCATGGGGTGCTTGTCTAACTTTTTGGATCATGGTGCTTAATTCACTTCTAACATTTGGAGGTCCTTCCAAAGAGGTCTTGGTACCAAGGTTAAGCTTAGCATGACTTTTCATCCACAAACGGATGGTCAAGCCACGAGGGCTATTCAAACTCTTGAGGTAATTCTTAGAGCTTGTGCTTTGGACATAAGGGTAGTTCGGATGAACATCTTCCATTCATTGAAATTTCTTACAGCAATAGCTACCACTCAAGCATTGCTATGGCTCCTTTTGAAGCTCTTTATGGTAGGTATTGTAGATCCCTGGTTGGGTGATTTGAAGTGGGGGGAAATGACTTTGCTAGGTCTGATTTGGTCATGGAAGCTTTTGAGTAGGTGAGGCTGATAAGGGAGGGATTGGAAACAACCCAAAGTAGATAAAAGTCCTACTCTGATGTGATGAGAAGAGATCTTGAGTTTAAGGTTGGTGATTGGGTTTACTTGAAAGTCTCACCTATGAAGGGTGTTGTTTGATTTGGCAAGAAAGGGAAATTAAGCCCAAGGTTTGTGGGTCCTTATAAAGTTTTGAGGACAGTGGGTAAGGCTGCTTATGAGTTGCAGTTGCCTATGGGGATGAATATGGTCCATTCGGTCTTCCATGTGTCCATGTTGAGAAAGTGTATGGGCGACCCAAGTGCTATAGTGCCCTTGGATGTGGTGGGTGTTACAGAAGATAATATGACTTATGTGGAGGTCCTAGTGGATACTTTGGATAGACAAGTGAAGAGATTTAGAAACAAAGATGTAGCTTCCATCAAGGTCCTTTGGCAGAACCAACAAGTTAAAAGTCCCACATGGGAAGCCGAGGCTGACATGAGAAAATGATATCCATATATCTTCCACTCTACTCAAACCAAAGGTACTAATTTAAGTCCCCTATATGATTTTGAGTTTTATGTTTTAGCCCTTATATCATTTTTGCATGTATTCATATTTATGTTGACAAGTTTACGCTGATTTTAGACATTCATGTTGAGATTTTTGAAAATAATGTTTAAATGCATTTGTTGCATTTATGTGGGGCTGAATTTTTCATGATTACTTCTCTTATACACGTTTCTTTGACATTCGGGGATGAATGTTCCCAAGGGGGAGATATTAAAACGCTCCAAAAATGTGCTTCGAAAATGCCAAGAATCATAATTTCCATATATCTTAAAATCCGTGCGTGACATCAAAAATCCAACTTCATCTTCTTGATCAGGGAAAAAATTGAGTGGGACATAGGTATAACCCGGATTTTAGAGGACCCGTAGTGGAAAATAATTTTCGCTAATTTTCCTTATCTAGTGTGCATCTGTGACCTAGCCGCAACGTGGACTGAGTGAGGAGTAGTACAAACTTTCCCTTTGTGAGTGGTCTGCGTCCCAAACCAGACGTGGACTAGTAGAAGTTTTTCCTTAATTTTCTATTTCTGCCCAAGGGCATTGGGGTCATAGCCCCATGTCCACTTATGCGTAAAAACACCTATACTTAGCCATTTTCAACTCTATATCACTCAAGACCCTCTCAAAAACCTCTCCAAGACTTAACCAAATATTTCATTAAAATTTCAAGGGTTTCAAGCCTAACTTTGGAACTCAAGGATTCTCTTCAAGCTCCAAGTTCTCTTCAAGCTTAGCTCATGAAAACTCAAGTTTGAGGTATGTGGATTTCATCCATTGGGTCCTTTCACCCATAGAGCCCAACTTTCCTTTTTAAGAAATTGCATGTTTTCAAGTTGTATCTTCTATGGGTATCTCTTATTATGGATTTTGATTATAAATTATGTTGGGGTTTTATGAGAAGTTGATTGATTATGAATGTTTATCTATTTCAAGCTTATACTATGAATTGCTTTTGTCTATTAATACATATTTTCAGCTATGAAACTATGATCTATTGTGAAATTTGATGATGGATTTCAAGGTATCTTACATGAGGTTTTTACTATATATTTGTGGGTTGATTTACATTGAGTTTTCTCATATCATTTCACTCTTGAATTGCATGATTTTGAACTAGTATTACACACCCACGAAGTGTTTGATAAAATATCTTGACAAGGATTCTCAAGTTATTGATGATCTATTACATGGTTTACAAGTCAAGTGAGTTTATGTCATGCCCAAGATCCCATTAAGACGGACTGGCATCCGTTGCCGATAAGGCCCGGAAGAACCAACCTGTATCTACGTGTTTCTATACATATTATAAGGGATTTCTACATTCAACATGCGTTTAAGAAAGTAAACAGTAATAACAAGCCAAAAGGAAATGCATATGGCTAGGCCATTGGGACCATGGTGTCTAAAGTACGAGACATGACCACACTTTAAGGAAAAGTATCTGATAAGGGATGGGACAGCCCCTGCCTCGACTAATTGTACAACACAAAAATAAGCTCTAGACACGCAAAGCTCTGAAGCAACCTGGAGCTTGGTAACAGTAGTTGGAAATCCTGTACTCCTACTGGGGAGATCTACTAGCACCTGTAGCTCCAGCATGAAATGCAGGTCCCTCGTAAGGGATGCCAGTATGGGATAATGTACTGAGTATATGAGACACGAAATACTGTATATGAAGTAACAACTCAAATGAATCTATGTACTGGTGTAAAGATAAGAGACCACCTTTAGTTATACTGTGGGATCATGTACTTTATGTTCTTTTTATTACTTTACCTTTACTGTATAATCTGTGCACAGTATGTAATACAAATGACCAGCTGATCAATGGTAAATCTATATCGGGATCGGCCCTGGCTAGGCTTTTCCTTTCACCCCTTATGCTACCCCCTTGATAGGATCGACCCTGGCTAGGTGATTCTTCCACCCTTCAGGTTACCACCCATCAATAAGCAATATACTTTATCTTTCAATTACTTTTGAGATGCTTCTTTTGGTGGTCATAGTATTGGGACTGGAGCACTGTAGATACAACATATGACATGGAAATAATCATAAAAGACAACACCATAATGAAAGGAGTAGGTTACACACATAATGAAATACATAGGAGGTAGAACAACACATGAACTTTATTTAATAGAACGAACTCGTATATCTTGGTATCCAAGTATGTATGCAGGTTTGCAAGTGACTATGTATGGGAGCATATAAGCATGTGAAAGAGGGGAGACATGGTTGTTTGTTATGTAGAAGTAGATAAGAGCCTCTCTGTACCTAGGAAGAATCTAGGTTTCATGCCAAGTAATACGAAATCGAGTAGTCTTACATACCTCGTTGTATGACCTTGTTACTATCTTGAAGTGACCGCTTTTTCCTTTAAATATTTATCTACCAAATATTAGGCAATAATACTAGTATTAGCAGCAAAGAAACACTTCTTGACAGCCTAATATCATAAAAACTAACACCCAGGCAGCAAGCTTATAATTAGCGACGCAAAGGCATTCCTTCAGCCTTTTCACTTATAATCGTATTTTCTAACAACTATTATTATGTACATGCCATAACATCTTGTTTTAAACCCTTAACAGTCTTACAACAGCTCACAAAGCATAACACATAACAATTCTACGCAACATACAAATGGGTGGCATAACGTTACATCCCTTTGTTACATTTTGACGTCGATAATTCCAAACTTGTTCCAACTTTAACCAAACTGTTACCACCCTATATACACATAAAACCAGTACCAAAAAAGTTCAAAAACAGTCCTAAAAATAGGTGGAGGATGTGATACTATAGTCCTCAATCAATCAGCCAACAAGTTCCTATTACGAGCACAATTACGATGTCACACAAGAACTCACTTTCACAGACTGTAAAAATGGTGCAGCAGCCTTTATATATCATTATAGAACTAATACTCATTAATAATAGTAGAATCCATTCATAATCAATCCAACCAAAAAGAGAAAAGCTTCCAAATAACTAAGAAAAATGTACAACTTTTGGAACACATGCTGTCAAACAATTTCAGCAAGCATAACTGGCATATAT
>JAABOM020059978.1:0-47384 GCA_011800125.2 Solanum clarkiae
GGAAGAAAACTTACCTCAAAAAGTTGAACCTCTCATTCTTCCCTTGCCTTAGCTCCCAACGTTTCTACTCTTACAAGACCAAATGAAATGGTCTTTTTTTTTTTTCAAGGCTATGGGTATTTATAGACCCAAGTCTTGAAAAATTGCAATTTGTGGCCCCTAGTTAATAAGTCATTTAATTAGGCCCCAAACTTTTATAATTTAATCCAATTAAGGATTTCTGAACTCAAGTTGTAAATTGCACCTCACAATACACCCCACTCCGATACTTATGCCTCATAATTAACTCAAGTGCAATTTCAGAAAATTTACGAAATTTTTTCCAACTCGACGAATTACCATAATTATTTATTTACGGGGTTTAACAATAAATATCGAAAAATCAAATCAAACCAAACTAATTCGATTTTTTGGTTTGGTGTCGCGGTGGGGTGGGAGGGAAAAAATTATTTTTTTATTTTTTATTGGGACGAGCATAAATATCAAAAAATCGAACCAAACCAAACTAATTCGATTTTTCGATTTGGTGTCTGGGTGGAGGAAGCAAAAAAAATTAATTTTTTAATTTGGCGGTCATAAATATAAAAAACCGAACGAAACTAAACTAATTCATTGTTTTGATTCAGTGCCGGGGTGGGGTTGGGGGCAAAAAAATTATTTTTTTGTAAAAAAATTTTATTGGGGCGGGCATAAATACCAAAAAATCGAATCAAACTAAACTAATTTGATTTTTTGGTTCGGTTTCGCGGTGGGGTGGGGGGCAAAAAAACTTAACTTTTTTTTATTTTTATTGGGATGGGCATAAATATGGAAAAATAAAAAAATCGAACCAAACCAAACTAATTCAATTTTTCTGTTCGGTATCGTGATGGAGGGAGTAAATACCGAAAAATTTAAAAAATTAGAAAATTAAACCAAACCAAACTAAATTCGATTTTTGTTTTGGTGTCGGGGTGGGGTTGGGGGCAAAAAAATTAACTTTTTTTCATAAATTTTTTATTGGAGCGGGCATAAATACCAAAAAATTGAACCAAAATAAATTAATTTAGTTTTTCGGTTCGATGTTGGGGTGGGATGGGAGGGGGACAAAAAAAGTTAACTTTTTTTTTAAAAAAATTATTGGGACAGGCATAAATACCAAAAAATTGAAAAAGTCCATCCAAACCAAACTAATTAGGTTTTTCGGTTCGATGTCGGGGTGGGGAGCAAAAAAAGTTTTTTATTTTTTATGGGATGGGCATAAATACCGTAAAATTAAAAAATTGAACCAAACCAAATTAATTCGGTTTGTGCACATGAATTTTTCTTATTTTTCTTGAAAATATTGAAGTAGAAATTTTTTTAAAAAATTTTTACGATAAAAATATTTTTTTCAAAATAATTATTTAGGAATAGAGTTGGGGTGATAGGGATTTAACATTAACAATCAAGCTTTGATTAAATTTTTTTGGATTTAAGAGATTATAGAGGGTAGAACCATTTTTACCCAAATCATATTTGACCAAATCCATATTTATCCATATTTTACATAGATGGATTGTGATCCAATCCATTTTCACTCAATCCATATTTAATCTATACAAATCCAATCCAATCCACCCATTTGCCACCTCTACCTTTAACAAAGCTAACACATAAGGTAACTAAATTCCCACGCAGTGATGCATGTGAAAGAAGCTTCCAAGAGTTGAAAACTAAATTGATAGCATCACATGTATTGGTACTTCTTGAAGGAACAGAATGTTATGCAGTATATTGTGATGCTTCGGGGGTGCGCTTAGGATGTGTTGTGATTTAGCATGGTAGAGTAAAAGCCTATGCCTCAAAGCAGTTGGGTCATGAGAAAAGCTATACAACACATAATTTGGAGCTAGAGGCAATTATATTTGCTTTGAATATGTGGCGCCATTATTTGTATGGAGTTGATGTTGACATATATACTAATCATAAGAATTTGCAATATATGTTTAATTAAAAAGACCTGAATCTAAGGCAACAAATGTAATACTCCACACCTAATGTGTACTAGTCCTATGCATATGGAACATGATATGGCTTGGTCAAATTAGAACCCATTTTTGAAAGTGTGTGAATTTAAGATTAAAGGGCTATATGTACGCCTAACACTTAAGACGAGTGAATGTATATAAATTTTAAGTCAAATTGAGGAGATCGCAATGTCAAACAAAGTGAATGAAATAAGGTGCTTGTAGGAGTTAGCAAGCTAGCAAGTTAGTCACCTACGTGCTTAGCTTAAATAGGCTAGGTAGATGGAGATGAGGCCCGACACCAAATCTATCAAAGTCCGATAATGAATAAAGTCTGTGTTAAGGATGTAACTTAAGCTCATGTTTTAGCATCATAAATGGACAATATTTATATCCCAAGATGAATAATAAAAGGGCCCAAGTACATTCACAACCCACTTGACGATTTAGGCCGAAACAAGTGTAAGGAAAAGAGAAAAGTGGGCAGCCAAGGCCAATCAAATTGAAACCCATCTAGGACCAAGTGAAGGGGCCAAGCTGTTGCATCACCACCTTGATAAAATAAGGATTAAAACACACAAGAAAGTCGGCCAAAGGGTTTTTTAAAAAGGGCTTATAAGCAGCACCTTTAAGTCATTTTAAACTTGGAAAAATTTTAGCTTTCACAAATTTTCTCTCTACTCTTTCATAGCTTCACAAAATAGAAACAAGAAACTTTTAGGGTTCTTAGAGAAGCCCTACACCTTGAAGGTGAAGGTAAGTAAAGATACCTATGTGTTTAGTATAGTTTTTTATGAAAAACAAGAGAACTAGGCTAGTTAGCTTTTCTCTTCTTGGTTGACTTGATTATGAAGGGAGGTGGTTGTGTTTTAATGAAGTTCAATTCTGTAATGATCTATCAAGGTTGCTGCACCATTTTTATCTTCCGCAAAAATAAGTTCTTGTATGATATTGTAATTATGCTCGTAGTTGGAACTTGTGGTCTGATAATTGGAGATTATTGTTTCACGTTCTCAATATACTTTAGAACTATTTTTAGACTTTTCTGGGATTGTTTTTATGTATAAATATGGCGGGAGCAGTTTGTTTAAAGTTGGAACAAGTTTGGGATTGTTGATGTCGAATTGTAGTGAAAGAACGTAATGTTATGCTGCCTACTTGTGTGTTGTGCAGAATTATTATTGTGTTGTGCTTTATGGGTTATTGTAAGACTGTTATGGAAATAAAATGAGCTTGACATGACATGTATATGATAATGTGTATTAAAAAATACGATTGGAGGTAGAAAGATTGAAATAATACTCTTGTGTCGATAATTACATGCTTGCTACCCGTGCATTATTTTCTTATGAGATTAGACTATCAAGATGTGTTTATTAGCTGATAATACTAGTTTTATCACCTACTCTATTGTAGATAAGTATTTGGGGGAAAAGGAGGTTACTTCGAGGTAGTAACAAGGTCGTACAACGGGGTATGTAAAGTTACTCAATTTCGTATCACTTGGCATGAACAGATTCTTCCTTGGCATATAGAGACACTTATGAACTATGACATAACCAATAACTGTGTCTCTACTCTTTAACATGTTCATATGCTTCTATACAAAGTCATTTCTAAATTTGCATTTATACTTGGATACCAAGATACATGAGTTCTTTTTGCTAAATAAAGTTCATGAGTTGTTTCATCTCCTGCGCATTTCATTATTTGTGTAACCTACTCCTTTCAGTATGGTTGAAATGCCCCAAAAATATGCTTCAAAAATACCCATAATCGTAATTTTGATATATCTCAAAGTCAATGTGTGATATCAAAAATTCAACTTCCTATTCTTGATTAGGAGGCAAAATTGAGTGAGAAATGGGTATAACCCCGATTTCAGAAGACCTGCAACGAAAATTAATTTTCACAAATTTTTTGGAAATAAAAGTTGTCCGTGATGGCTCTACGATGCAGACCTATCACGGAGCAGTGTTCTGACTTCCTTATTTTTCTGTTTTGGCCTAAGGCATTGGGGTCTTGACCCCATGCCAATCTATGCTTAAAAACACCTATACTTAGCCATTTTTTCAACTCAATATCACTCAAGACCCTTTCAAAACCCTCTCTAACACTTAACCAAATATTTCATCCAAATTCAAGTATACCAAGCTTAGTTCCGGATCTCAAGAACATTCAAGCTTCAATTTTCCTTCAAGTCTACATCAAGGAATCCCCAAATTTAAGGTGTGTGGGTTTCATCCATTGGGTCCTTTCACTCATGGAGTCCAATATTTCTTTTTATGAAAATTGCATGTTTTGAAGTTGTATTATCTATGAATATCTTTTATTATGAAATTATAAGCATGAAACATGTCGGGGTTTTATGAAATGTTGATTAAATATGCATGTCTATCTATCTCAAGCTTATACTATGAGTTGGTTTTGTCTACTGAGACTATGCATGTTTTGAGCTATAAAACTATGATTTGTTACGAGATTTGATGACGAATTTCAAGGTATCTTACACGAGGATTTTACAATATGTTGATGGGTTGATTTGCATTGAGTTTTCTCACATGATTTCACTCTTGAACTGCATGATTTTGAACAAGCATTATATACCCACCAAGTGTTTGATAAAATGCCAAGTTATGAATTCTCAAGATATGTACATATTTTTACAAGTCAAGTGACTTCACGATGATATGGACTATCAAGTATGTTATGAATTCATGAAATTATATATGATTATGCAAGTATGAAGTTACGCCATATTTTTAAGATTTTACCTCTTGTGAGCCATTCATGTTAAGGCAAGGGTTCATATATGATTATGATCTATTCTCATGTTTCAAGTTAGGCTCACCATTAGAGGTCAAGAATGTTTACGAGCATGTTATGATTCTATGTTAATTACAAGGATACTAAAGATATGATTATTTGAAGTGTTCGGTGGGATTCGACTTAGAATCGATGGATTAGATGTCAGCGTGGACTATCTTCAAAAGTCCATACTGCTTTCCTCAAACTATGTGCCAACTTAGAATTATGTTATACACTTGCTGTACTAGTGCATCCATTTAGTGCATTTCTTAATGAAATCCTTTCTGAAATAGGTTATGTTCCTGTAAGGAATGTTACTTCATACGAAATGTGTCATGTTCCCGTAAGGTGAAGTGTGGGTTAACTTGGCAAGTAGACCACATCTTTATCGATGAGGGGTAATCATTGGGATTCCAAGTCATAGCTCACTTGGTCTTATTCTATATCGGTTGAGCTCTCTTCCCATACGTGTATTATGCTCCATGCAAGTTGAATGATTTACAAGCCTGTTTTACTTCAAGCATTGGTCATGCATGTCACATTGAAATTATGCTATGTATTAACTATGATTACGCATTTTTATTATAGTGGCTTATGTCCTATTGCATTGCATCCTACATACTTAGTACATTCAAATGTACTAATGCATACTTTATGCCTACATGATATCATCATGTAGGGACCTCTTGAAGGAACAGAATGTTATGCAGTATATTGTGATGCTTCGGGGGTGCGCTTAGGATGTGTTGTGATTTAGCATGGTAGAGTAAAAGCCTATGCCTCAAAGCAGTTGGGTCATGAGAAAAGCTATACAACACATAATTTGGAGCTAGAGGCAATTATATTTGCTTTGAATATGTGGCGCCATTATTTGTATGGAGTTGATGTTGACATATATACTAATCATAAGAATTTGCAATATATGTTTAATTAAAAAGACCTGAATCTAAGGCAACAAATGTAATACTCCACACCTAATGTGTACTAGTCCTATGCATATGGAACATGATATGGCTTGGTCAAATTAGAACCCATTTTTGAAAGTGTGTGAATTTAAGATTAAAGGGCTATATGTACGCCTAACACTTAAGACGAGTGAATGTATATAAATTTTAAGTCAAATTGAGGAGATCGCAATGTCAAACAAAGTGAATGAAATAAGGTGCTTGTAGGAGTTAGCAAGCTAGCAAGTTAGTCACCTACGTGCTTAGCTTAAATAGGCTAGGTAGATGGAGATGAGGCCCGACACCAAATCTATCAAAGTCCGATAATGAATAAAGTCTGTGTTAAGGATGTAACTTAAGCTCATGTTTTAGCATCATAAATGGACAATATTTATATCCCAAGATGAATAATAAAAGGGCCCAAGTACATTCACAACCCACTTGACGATTTAGGCCGAAACAAGTGTAAGGAAAAGAGAAAAGTGGGCAGCCAAGGCCAATCAAATTGAAACCCATCTAGGACCAAGTGAAGGGGCCAAGCTGTTGCATCACCACCTTGATAAAATAAGGATTAAAACACACAAGAAAGTCGGCCAAAGGGTTTTTTAAAAAGGGCTTATAAGCAGCACCTTTAAGTCATTTTAAACTTGGAAAAATTTTAGCTTTCACAAATTTTCTCTCTACTCTTTCATAGCTTCACAAAATAGAAACAAGAAACTTTTAGGGTTCTTAGAGAAGCCCTACACCTTGAAGGTGAAGGTAAGTAAAGATACCTATGTGTTTAGTATAGTTTTTTATGAAAAACAAGAGAACTAGGCTAGTTAGCTTTTCTCTTCTTGGTTGACTTGATTATGAAGGGAGGTGGTTGTGTTTTAATGAAGTTCAATTCTGTAATGATCTATCAAGGTTGCTGCACCATTTTTATCTTCCGCAAAAATAAGTTCTTGTATGATATTGTAATTATGCTCGTAGTTGGAACTTGTGGTCTGATAATTGGAGATTATTGTTTCACGTTCTCAATATACTTTAGAACTATTTTTAGACTTTTCTGGGATTGTTTTTATGTATAAATATGGCGGGAGCAGTTTGTTTAAAGTTGGAACAAGTTTGGGATTGTTGATGTCGAATTGTAGTGAAAGAACGTAATGTTATGCTGCCTACTTGTGTGTTGTGCAGAATTATTATTGTGTTGTGCTTTATGGGTTATTGTAAGACTGTTATGGAAATAAAATGAGCTTGACATGACATGTATATGATAATGTGTATTAAAAAATACGATTGGAGGTAGAAAGATTGAAATAATACTCTTGTGTCGATAATTACATGCTTGCTACCCGTGCATTATTTTCTTATGAGATTAGACTATCAAGATGTGTTTATTAGCTGATAATACTAGTTTTATCACCTACTCTATTGTAGATAAGTATTTGGGGGAAAAGGAGGTTACTTCGAGGTAGTAACAAGGTCGTACAACGGGGTATGTAAAGTTACTCAATTTCGTATCACTTGGCATGAACAGATTCTTCCTTGGCATATAGAGACACTTATGAACTATGACATAACCAATAACTGTGTCTCTACTCTTTAACATGTTCATATGCTTCTATACAAAGTCATTTCTAAATTTGCATTTATACTTGGATACCAAGATACATGAGTTCTTTTTGCTAAATAAAGTTCATGAGTTGTTTCATCTCCTGCGCATTTCATTATTTGTGTAACCTACTCCTTTCAGTATGGTTGAAATGCCCCAAAAATATGCTTCAAAAATACCCATAATCGTAATTTTGATATATCTCAAAGTCAATGTGTGATATCAAAAATTCAACTTCCTATTCTTGATTAGGAGGCAAAATTGAGTGAGAAATGGGTATAACCCCGATTTCAGAAGACCTGCAACGAAAATTAATTTTCACAAATTTTTTGGAAATAAAAGTTGTCCGTGATGGCTCTACGATGCAGACCTATCACGGAGCAGTGTTCTGACTTCCTTATTTTTCTGTTTTGGCCTAAGGCATTGGGGTCTTGACCCCATGCCAATCTATGCTTAAAAACACCTATACTTAGCCATTTTTTCAACTCAATATCACTCAAGACCCTTTCAAAACCCTCTCTAACACTTAACCAAATATTTCATCCAAATTCAAGTATACCAAGCTTAGTTCCGGATCTCAAGAACATTCAAGCTTCAATTTTCCTTCAAGTCTACATCAAGGAATCCCCAAATTTAAGGTGTGTGGGTTTCATCCATTGGGTCCTTTCACTCATGGAGTCCAATATTTCTTTTTATGAAAATTGCATGTTTTGAAGTTGTATTATCTATGAATATCTTTTATTATGAAATTATAAGCATGAAACATGTCGGGGTTTTATGAAATGTTGATTAAATATGCATGTCTATCTATCTCAAGCTTATACTATGAGTTGGTTTTGTCTACTGAGACTATGCATGTTTTGAGCTATAAAACTATGATTTGTTACGAGATTTGATGACGAATTTCAAGGTATCTTACACGAGGATTTTACAATATGTTGATGGGTTGATTTGCATTGAGTTTTCTCACATGATTTCACTCTTGAACTGCATGATTTTGAACAAGCATTATATACCCACCAAGTGTTTGATAAAATGCCAAGTTATGAATTCTCAAGATATGTACATATTTTTACAAGTCAAGTGACTTCACGATGATATGGACTATCAAGTATGTTATGAATTCATGAAATTATATATGATTATGCAAGTATGAAGTTACGCCATATTTTTAAGATTTTACCTCTTGTGAGCCATTCATGTTAAGGCAAGGGTTCATATATGATTATGATCTATTCTCATGTTTCAAGTTAGGCTCACCATTAGAGGTCAAGAATGTTTACGAGCATGTTATGATTCTATGTTAATTACAAGGATACTAAAGATATGATTATTTGAAGTGTTCGGTGGGATTCGACTTAGAATCGATGGATTAGATGTCAGCGTGGACTATCTTCAAAAGTCCATACTGCTTTCCTCAAACTATGTGCCAACTTAGAATTATGTTATACACTTGCTGTACTAGTGCATCCATTTAGTGCATTTCTTAATGAAATCCTTTCTGAAATAGGTTATGTTCCTGTAAGGAATGTTACTTCATACGAAATGTGTCATGTTCCCGTAAGGTGAAGTGTGGGTTAACTTGGCAAGTAGACCACATCTTTATCGATGAGGGGTAATCATTGGGATTCCAAGTCATAGCTCACTTGGTCTTATTCTATATCGGTTGAGCTCTCTTCCCATACGTGTATTATGCTCCATGCAAGTTGAATGATTTACAAGCCTGTTTTACTTCAAGCATTGGTCATGCATGTCACATTGAAATTATGCTATGTATTAACTATGATTACGCATTTTTATTATAGTGGCTTATGTCCTATTGCATTGCATCCTACATACTTAGTACATTCAAATGTACTAATGCATACTTTATGCCTACATGATATCATCATGTAGGGACCCGAGCTCCTCTTGATCATCCTCCACTTGGCTAGTAAGATTATTCGAAGATAATCTTGGTGAATCCTTAAGTTCGGGGAAACTATCTACTTTCTCTTACTATCTCTAAGACTTCTTAATGTTGAACATTTGACTTTATGAGGATGAGCCCGGAAAGTGTCTTGGCCACCGATCTATTCTATTTTTTGAGGTGTTGTTAGAACATTATGATGTATTTATGCTTTTATCTTGATTCCCTATGTTTTTATGATATCAAAGTCTTCCCTTAGTCCTGATTACCCTTTTTATTATCTCTTATTGTTGTTTACTTTGCTTCCGCGACCAAGGATGTCTGATTAATATGCTAAGAGGCTTATTTGGGTCCCTTTGAGTTCCCATTCATCGTGTAACATTTGGGCTCTAGGCTTGGGTCGTGAAAAACTTTGTATTAGAGCGCTAGGTTGTTAATGGTCCTCAGAATCCAAAACACCGTGTCGACTAGAGTCTTATTCATGGTTGTGAAGTGCACCACAACTATGAATGAGAGGCTATGAGGTATTTCAGGAAATGTTTCCTTTCTTCATGATCTATGTCGTGCTATAGAAATTATGGTATGGCTTTTCCCTAACATATGTTCTTTACTATTCTAGATCATGCCGATTCCAAGGGGAAGAAGAGCCCATACACCTGAGGAGCAACAGGCTCTCCCGTGCCTCAAGCTCCTCAAGAAGGAGGGGTAGGTCAACAAGAATTTTAAGATGCTATTGCAATGTTCGCTCATGTTATGACCAACCAAATAAACCAAGGGTCCCAAGCCCCTCATGCTCCTACTCCGGCCTCAAGGGTGAGGGACTTTACTAGGATAAATCCATTAAAGTTCTATAGGTCCAAGGTGGATGACGATCCCCAAGAATTCATCGATGAGGTGTATAAGGTGTTGTCCACTATGGGGGTTATCGGACGAAAAAGTGGAGTTGGCGGCCTACCAACTCAAAGGAGTGGCTTAAATATGGTTCACTCAATGGAAGACATAGAAGGGGAATGATGATGCTATCCCTTGGGAATAATCAATTGAGCTTAGGGAGACAAAGATGATAGAATTTATGAATCTAAAGCAAGGGTCTATGAGTGTGAGAGAGTATGCCCTCAAGTTCAACCAACTCTCCAAGTATGCCCCACAATTGGTTGTCGAGCCCAAGTCTGTGATGAACAAATTTGTGTTGGGTGTATCCGACTTGGTCAATAAGGAGTGTCATACCGCCATGCTAGTAGGTGACATGGATTTGTCTCGGCTCATCACTTATGCCGAGCAACTAGAGGGAGAGAAGCTTAGAAAGAGAAGTGTTGGTGAGTCCAAGAGGGAACGATTTGAAGGTGGGTTCCAAGGTTCTAAGGGTGGCTAGTTTCCTCAAGGCCACAAGTTCCAAGGCCAAGGATCATCCAATGTTTCCAACAAGAGGTTTGCTAATGATAGAGTGCCAAATCAAAGATTCCAAGGTGGTAATGAGGGGGTGACAGATCCTAGGTGCCAAAAGTGTGGGAAAGGCCATGGTGGCCAATCTCTGAAGAACTCTAGTGCCTTCTTTGGTTGTGGTGAATTGGGTCACAAAGTTATTGATTTTCCTTGTGCTCAAAATAAGAGTTGAGATGGCCATCCTCAAGCCCAAGAAGAAAATGCGGGCTAAATGAGTAGGGGAGGTCATCAAGGAGGTGCTCCAAGGCAAAATAGATTCTATGCTCTTCAAGGGAGACAAGGAGTTGATGAAGTGCTCGATGTTATTATCAGTATGTTAAAGGTTTTTTATTTTTTATGTGTATGCATTGATAGATCTGAGTGCCACTCTTTCTTTTATTACTCCTTTTGTAGCCAAAAAGCTTCATGTTGGTCCCGAATTTTTGTGTAACTTTATGAAGTGTCTACTCCCGTTGGTGAGTCCATTGTTGCTAGAAGAGTCTATAGAAATTGTCCCATTTTCATCTTGCATAAAATTTTGCCTTGTGGTTTTGTTGAATTAGATATGGTGGATTTTGATGTCATTATTGGGATGGATTGGTTGCATGCATATTGTACTTCTATTGATTGTAAAACCTGTAGTGTTAAATTCCAATTCCCTTATGAACCTGTCCTTGAGTGGGAAAGTTGTGATGTGGTGGTCAAGGGTAGATTCATTTTTTCTCTTAAAGCCTAAAAGTTGATTTATAAGAGTCACTTCTATCATCTTGTGAGGGTTAGGGATGTTGAGTCCAAAGTCATTTTCTTAGAGTCGGTTTCAATGGTTAATGAGTTTCTTGATGTCTTTTCCGATGAGCTTCCCGGTGTTGCTCCTGAAAGAGCAATAGAATTTAGTATATACCTCCTTCCCGATACTCAATCCATTTCTATTCTCCCTAACCGTATAGCCCTGGCGGAGTTGAAGGAACAATTGAGGGATTTGTTGGAAAAGGTTTATAAGGCCTAATAAGTCACCTTAGGGTGCACTGGTGTTGTTTGTGAAGAAGAAGGATGGTTCTCTTAGAATGTGTATTGATTACCGGCATCTTCATAGAGTCATCGTAAAGAACAAGTACCCTCTACCAAGGATTGATGACCTTTTTGATCAACACCAAGGGGCTAGTCATTTCTCTAAGATTGATCTTCGGTCTGGGTATCACCAAGTGAAAGTGAGGAAGTGTGACATACCCAAAATGACTTTCCAGACTAGGTATGAGCTCTTTGAATTTGTGGTTATGTCTTTCCCATTGACTAATGCACCGACTATACTTATGGATCTTATGAATAGGGTCTTTAAATGCTATATTAACTTGTTTGTGGTGGTTTGTATTGATGATAACTTGATTTATTCCCTTAGTCAAGAGGAGCATATGAATCACTTGAGGGTTGTATTGTAAATCTTGAGGGAGGAGAGGTTGTACGCAAAATATGAAAAATGTAAATTTTGGTTGAAAGAGGTTGTATTTTTGGGTCATGTGGTGTCGGATGATGGTATTAAGATGGATCCTAGGAAGATGGAGGTGATTAGAAATTGGCCAAGACCTTTGTCTCCATCGGACATTAGAAGTTTCTTGGGTTTGGCGGATTATTACCGGAGGATTGTAAATGATTTCTCTTCTATTGCTTTTCCTATGACTAAGACCCAAAAGAAGGTGAAATTTGTGTGGACCAATGAGTATGAAAAGAGTTTCCAAACTTTGAAAGATAAACTTGTCTCCGCTCCTATCTTGGCCATAAGGGTTTGATGGATTTGTTGTATAAAGTGATGCCTTAAGAATTGGTTTGGGTGTATTTTAATGCAAAATGGTAAGGTGATAGAGTATGCCTCTACACAACTTAAGGTGCATGAGAAGAATTATCCCACCCATGATCTTGAATTGGTGGTTGTGGTATTTGCTTTGAAAATTTGGCGTCACTACTTATATAGGGTTCATGTTGATGTCTTTACCAACCACAAGAGTCTCCAATATGTGTTCACCCAAAAAGATCTTAACTTGAGACAACTCCTCAAGGATTATGATATAGGTGTGCATTATCAACCTGACAAAGCTAATGTTGTCGGCTATGCTCTAAGTAGGGTGTCTATGGGTAGTCTAGCTCATGTTGATGATGGTGGCAAAGAAGTGGCTAGAGAGGTTCATTGATTGGCTAGATTAGGTTGCATGAGGTTGACAATGGTGGTGTAGTGGTTGTTGATGGTTCTAATAAGTCTTATTTGATTGAGGAGGTAAAGGCAGAATAAGATCTTGATCCTTCCTTGTTAGAATTGAAGGCCTTGGTGAGAGATGGTAAAGTGGAGGTTTTCTCCCAAGGGGGAGATGGTGCCTTTAGTTACCAAGGTAGATTGTGTCTGCCAAAGGTGGGTGATTTGAAAGAATTGATCTTGAAGGAGGTCCATAGTTCATCCTATACCATTCACCCCGGCTCTGCAAAGATGTATAGAGACTTGAGGGAAGTTTTTTGGTGGGGTGATATGAAGAGAGATAGTGCCAATTTCATACCGGATGTCACAATTGCCAACATGTGAAAGCCGAACATCAAAGTTCGGGTGGACTAGCCCTAGATATAGAAATTCCTACTTGGAAGTGAGAGGAGATCAACATGGATTTTCTGGTGGGGTTGCCTAAGACTAGGAAACATTTTGACTCTATTTGGGTTGTGGTAGATAGAATGACAAAGTCGACTCACTTCTTATCGGTCAAGACTACTTATGGTGCCAAAGATTATGCCAAATTGTACATTCATAAGTTTGTTAGATTGCATGGGGTGCCTTTATCCATCATTTTGGATCATGGTGCTCAATTCCCTTCTCATTTTTGAGGTCTTTCCAAAGAGGTTTTGGTACCAAGGTTAAGCTTAGCATGACCTTTCACCCTCAAATGGATGGTCAAGCCGAGAGGACTATCCAAACTCTTGAGGATATCCTTAGAGCTGGTGTTTTGGAGTTAAAGGGTAGTTGGGATGAACATCTTCGACTCATTGAGTTCGCTTATAACAATAGCTACCATTCAAGCATCGGTATGACTCCTTTTGAAACTCTTTATGGTAGGCATTGTAGATCCCTGGCTGGGTGGTTTGAAGTAGGGGAAATGGCTTTGCTAGGTCCGAATTTGGTCATGGAAGCCTTGGAGAAGGTGAGGTTGATTAGGGAGAGATTGAAAACAGCCCAAAGCAGGCAAAAGTCCTATTCCAATGTGAGGAGAAGTGATCTTGAATTTAAGGTTGGTGATTGGGTCTATTTGAAGGTCTCACCCATGAAGGGTGTGGTCCGGTGTGGCAATAAAGGGAAGTTAAGCACAAGGTTTGTGGGTCCTTATAAAGTTTTGAGGAGAGTGGGTAAGGTTGCTTATGAGTTGGAGTTGCCTATGGAGATGGACATGGTTCATCCGGTCTTCCATGTGTCCATCTTGAGAAAGGGTGTGGGTGATCCAAGTGCTATAGTGCCTTTGGATGTTATGGGTGTTGTAGAAGATAAGTTGACTTATGAGGAGGTCCGGGTGGAGATTTTGGATAGACAAGTAAAGAGTTTGAGAACAAAGATGTAGCTTCCGTCAAGGTCCTTTGGAGGAACCAACAAGTTGAATGTGCCACATGGGAAGCCGAGGCGGACATGAGAAAGCGATACCCATACCTCTTCCACTCTACTCAAGCCGAAGGT
Source organism: Solanum clarkiae (assembly GCA_011800125.2). Lineage (NCBI taxonomy): Eukaryota > Viridiplantae > Streptophyta > Magnoliopsida > Solanales > Solanaceae > Solanum > Solanum clarkiae. The sequence continues at coordinate 14,363 of JAABOM020059978.1, forward strand.
ACTAATCCAAGTTCCCCCTATATGATTTCAAGTCTTAATGTTCAACCATTATGTCATTTTTCATGCATTCATGTTTATCTTGACAAGTTATGGTGATTTTGACATTCATGTTGAGATTTTTGAAAATGATGTTCAAATGCATTTGTTGCATTCATGTTAAGCTGAAATCTTCATGATTACTTCTCTTATGTACATTTCTTTCATATTTACGGACGAATGTTCCCAAGGGGAAGATATTGAAATGCCCCAAAAATGTGCTTCGAAAATGCCTATAATCGTAATTTCCATAAATATCCAAATCCATGCATGACATTAAAAATCTGACTTCATTTCTTGATCAAGAGGCAATATTGAGTGAAGAATAGGTATAACCCTGATTTTAGAAGACCAAATAAAGAAAATTGATTTTAGCAAAATAATCAGAGATGGAAGCTGTCCGGCGATGGCTCCACGATGCGGACCTACTATGGAGCAGTGCTATGACTTCCTTATTTTTCCTATTTTGGCCTAAGGCATTGTTGTCTTGGCCCCATGACCACCTATACATAAAAACAGCTATACTAAGCCATTTTTTCAACTCTATATCACTTAAGACCATCTCAAAATACTCTCTAACACTTAACCAAATATTTCATCCAAATTCAAGTGCCCAAGCTTAATTTCGGATCTCAAAAACTTCATTTAAGCTTCAAGTCTCCTTCAAGTCTACATCAAGGAATCCCCAAATTTAAGGTATGTGGATTTCATCCATTAGGTCCTTTCACCCATGGAGCCCAATATTCCTTTTTATGAAAATTGCATGTTTTGAAGTTGTATTATCTATGGGTATCTTTTATTATGAATTGTGAGCAAGAAATATGTTGGGGGTTTTATGAAATGTTGATTAAATATGCATGTCTATCTATCTCAAGCCTACACTATGAGTTGGTTTTGTCTATTGAGACTATGTATGTTTTGAGTTATGAAACTATGATCTATTATGAGATTTGATGATGGATTTCAAGGTATCTTACATGAGGGTTTTGCAATAGGTTGGTGGGTTGATTTATATTGAGTTTTCTCATATGATTTCACTCTTGAATTGAATGAATTTAAACAAGCATTACACACCCACCAAGTGTTTGATAAAATGCCAATTTATAAATTCTCAAGATATGTACATGTTTTACAAGTCAAGTGACTTCATGATGAATATGGGCTATCAAGTATGTTATGAATTCATGAAATTATTTATGATTATGCAAGTATGAAGTTAATCCCTATTTTCAAGATTTTACCTCTTGTGAGCCATTCATGTTAAGGCAAGGGTTCATGTATGATTATGATTTATTCTCATGTTTCAAGTTAGACTCACCATTAGAGGTCAAGAATGTTTATGAGCTACTCATGTTATGATTCTATATTCATTACAGGATACTAAAGATATGAGTGTTCGGTGGGATTAGACTTAGCACCAATGGATTGGATTGTGGCATGGACTATTTTCAAGGGTCCATACTCCTTTCCTCAAACTATGTGCCAATATAGGATTATGTTATACCCTTGTTATACTAGTGGATCCATTTAGTGCACTTCTTAATGAAATCCTCTCCGAAATGGGTCATGTTCCCATAAGGAGGGTTACTTCATACGAAATGGGTCATGTTCCCTTAAGGTGAAGTATGGTTTACCTTGGCAAGTAGACCACCTCTTTACCGATGAGGGGTAATCAGAGATTCCAAGTCGTAGCTCACTTGGTCTTATTCTATGTCGACTGAGGTCCCTTCCCACACATGTGTTATGCTCTATGTAAGTTGAATGACAGACAAGCATGTTTTACTTCAAGCATTGATCATGTATGTCATGAAATGACCCAAAAAATTGCCCGAAAATGTGCCTCGGAAGTGCCCAAAATCGTAATTTCCATATATCTCAAAATTCGGGTACGATATTGAAAATCTAACTTCATAATCTTGTTCAAGAGGTTAAATTGAGTGAGGAATGGGTTAACCTCGATTTAAGAGCTACTGTAGCGAAATTCAAAAATCATAAAAATGCGATTTCCAGTGAGGTTTTCACTCCCTTGGCACGTCAGTGTAAACTTTGCCCAGTTATTCTTTTCTGATCCAAGGCTTTTGGGTCTTTGGCCTAAGTATTCCCATGCGTGCAAGTACCTATACTTGCCTTATTTCACCCTCATCTCATTCAAGACACCCCCAAATATTCTTTCAAACACTTAGACTATATTTCATCTCCAAATTTCAAGTCTCAAAACTCATCTGTTTTCTAAGGTTATCATTCAAGCTTCAAATCTCCATCTCCAATCTTCATCAAGCTATTCTCCAAAGTCAAGGTATGTGGGTTTCTTTCATGGGTTCCTTTCACCCATGATACCCAAGATTCCTTTTCTTTAAAATTCCATAATTTAAAGTTGATTTATTCATGGGTCTTAATTATTATGAATTTCACTCTACACTATGATGGGGTTTCATGAAATTATGGTTGTTTTAGCATGTTTTGATCTATGAATCTAAGATCTAATGTGAGATTTGATGAAGGGTTTTGATTTATATCGCTTGAGGGTGTTACCAAGTATCTTTTGATGGTTTTACATAGAATTTTCTAGCATGATTACACTCTTGGATTCCATTGTTTTACACTAGCACTACACACCCGCCAAGTGTTTGATAAAATGTCTGGGTATGATTCTCTTGAGGAATTGAAGGTCCAATGTACGCTTTATGAGTTGAATGACTATATGATAATGAAAGGAATTTATGTATGCAATATTAACTCTATAGTGTTGGGAATTGACCAAGCCTCACTCGGGGGTTGTAGGCCCGGGTAACCTTATTAAGGGGTTTGTACCTCGATTGCCTCGCTTGGGAGGTGGTTGGCCCATGCAACCATATTGAGGGGTTTGTACCTTGATAACCATGTTAGGGAGTTTGTACTCCATCAATCATGTTGGGGGGTTTGTACCTCATCAACCAATTAAGGGGTTCGTACCTCATTCACCTCTCCAAGGTGGTGGTCAGCCTTAGATATGCACTATTGATGGTCTCTCCTTACACATGTATTATGTTCTATATAAGCATGATTTTGCTTCAAGTATCATTCATACATGCCATATTGCTATATGCTCATGCATTGCCTATATTATGCATTTTGCTTATGGTGCTTATCATTTGTTGCATTGCATCCTACATACTTAGTACAATCAAAAGTACTAACGCATACTCTATGCCTACATTATGTCACCATGTAGGAACCAGAGCCGCACTTGATCATCCTCCTCCACATGGCTAGCACAACATCTTTCAAGCTCTTTGGTGAGTTCTCCATTTCAGGGATGATGTGTATGATCTCATACTATTTTCTACGTCTACTTTTTATTTATGTACATGTTGACTATGAGGGTGAGCCAGGAATCTTGTCTTGGACCCTACTAAGTATCTAAGTTTTAGAGGTGTTGTTGGACATATTTTGTATTATGCCATCTTTGACTCTCTCTCTTGACTTTTGATATCTATGATATGAAAGTTGTCCATCAGCCACGTTTATCCCTATTTGCTATCATTTGTTTTATTGTATTGCTTACACAACCAAGGATGTGTAATGATATGTTAAGAGGCTTGCTTGGAGTCCCTTCGGGTTCCCCATCGGCCGTGTCATGTCTAGGCCCTGGACTTGAATCGTGACAAACTTGGTATCAGAGCCCAAGGTTGTTAGATCCTTGGAGTCCAACACACCGTGTCAATTAAATCTTATTCATGGTTGTGTTGTGCACAACAACTATGAGTAAGAGGCTATGAGATGTTAAGGAAATGTTTCCCTTCTTCTTACTATATGTCGTGCTATAGAAGTTAAGGTAAGATTTTTCCCCCTTAACGATTATTCCTTGCTATGCTAGATCATGCCTAACACAAGAAGAAGAAGAGTCCGCACTCTCGAGGACCTAGTGAGCTCTGGGATACTCTAACTTTGCTTGCACAAATTGTGGCTATTCAAGTCAATCAAGGTGTCACGCCCAAAGTCCCATTAAGGCGGACTGGCACCCATTGCCAATAAGGCCCGGGATAACAAACCTATATCTATGCATTTTCTATACATATTATGAGGGATTTCTACATTCAACACGCCTTTAAGAAAGTAAACAGTAATAACAAGCCAAAAGGAAATGCATATGGCTAGGCCATTGGGGTCATGGTGTCTAAATTACGAGACATGGCCACAATTTAATTTACATAGTTTACAAAGCCTCCAGATAAGGAAAAGTATCTGACAAGGGTCGGGAAAGGTCCCGCCTCGACTAACTATACAATACAAAAACATAAGCTCTAGATGCCCAAAGCTCCAAAGCAACTTGGAGCTTGGTAACAGCAGCCGGATATCCTGTACTCCTACTAGGAGATCTACTAGCACCTGTACCTGTAGCATGAAATGCAGGTCCCTCGTAAGGGACGTCAGTACGAGATAATGTACTGAATATGTAAGGTAGGAAATACTGTATATGAAGTAACAACTCAAATGAAACTATGCACTGGTGTAGGATAAGAGACCACCTTTAGTTATACTGTAGAATCATGTACTTTATATTCTTTTATTACGTTACCTTTACTTTATAATCTGTGCACAGCATGTAATACAAATGACCAGCTGATCAGTGGTAAATCTATATCGGGATCCGCCCAGGCGAGGCTTTTCCTTTAACCCCAGGGCCGAGGCTTTTCCTTTAACCCCTTGGGCTACCCCCATGATAGGATCAACCCTGGCTAGGTGATTCTTCCACCCCCCGGGTTACCACCCATCAATAAAGAATATACTTTATCTTTCAATTACCTTTGAGATGATTCTTTTGGTGATCATAATATTGGAGCTGTATGACTGTAGATACAACATATGACACGAAAATAGTCACAAAAGACAGCACCATAATGAAAGGAGTAAGTTACATAAATAATGAAACGCATAGGAGGTAGACCAACGTATGAACTTTATTTAGTAGAACGAACTCGTGTATCTTGGTATCCAAGTATTTATGCACATTTAAAGGTGACTATGTATGGGAGCATATGAACATGTGAAAGAGTGGAGACACAGTTAATAGTTATGTCAGAGTTGGTAGGTGCCTTTATGTGCCAAGGAAGAATCTAGATTTCATGCCAAGTAATATGAAATCAAGTAGCCTTACATACGTCGCTTTTTTTGTATGCGACCTCGCTATTACCTCAAGATAACTTTCCCTTCCTCCAAATATTTATATAGAATATAGTAGGTGATAAAATTAGCATTAGTAGCCAATATATACATTTTGGTAGCCCAATCTCATAAAAAAAATAACATATGGGCAACAAGCATATAATTGTTAACCCGAGCGTATTCTTTCAACCTTTCCGTCTCTAATCTTTTTTTCAAATACACATTCTCATATACATATCATGTGCAGCCTGTTTCAGTTCCATAATAGTCTTAGAACAATCCACAAAGCACAAGACATAACAATTCTATGCAACATACAAATAGGCGGCATAACATTTCTTCCCTTGGCTACATTACGACTTTGACGATTCCAAACCTTTACCAACTTCAACCAAACAGTTCCCACAATATTTATACATACAAACAATTCTAAAATATTTCAAAATTAGTCCTCAAAATAGGTGGAGGAAGTGAGACCATTGCCTCCAATCAATCAGTCTGCAAGTTCCTATTACGAGCACAATTAAGATATCAAACAACAACTTATTTTCGCAGACTGTAAAAATGGTGCAGCAGCCTTTATAAATCATTATAGAACCAATATCCATTAAGAACAGTAGCCTCCCTACATAATCAATCCAACCAAAAAGAGAAAAGCTTCCAAATAAACAAGAAAAATGTACAACAACTTTTGGAACACAAGCTGTCCAACAATTTCAGCATAGACATAACTAACATAGTCTCTTTTTTTGCATTAAAAAACCATACCAAACATAAAACTATAATCACTTACCTTCACCTTCAAGATTGCGGGTCTCCTTAAGAACCCTAAAAGCTCCTTTTGTCTACTTTACAAAGTTAAGAAGTGTAGAGAGAAATCCTTAAGAAAATCCAATTTTTTTGTTCAAGTTGAATGATTTGAGTGAGCTGATTTTAAGCCCCTTTTAAAGGAGCACTTGGCCGACTTAACTGTCATTTTAACCCTTATTTTATGAAGAAATCAAAGTACCATTTTTACCCTTTCACTTGGGCCTTATTGGGTTTAAATTGGTTGGGCCTTTACTGCCTATTTTGTTTCTTTTCTCTTAGTTAGTTTTGGCCAAACTACCAAGTGAGTTTTGCTGTACTTGGGCTCTTTCTCTATTATTCTTGGGCTGAGAATATAGTCCATTTGTGATAGTAAAACATGGGCTAAATTTACTCCCTTAACACAGACTTTACGCATAATCGGACTTGGAGAAATTCGACGTTGGGCCTCGTCTCCGTTTAGCTAGAAAATTCAAGCTAAGCAAGTAGGTGACTCACCTGCTAGCTTCTTAAGTCCTACAAGAACCTCAATTCTCTCACTTTGTTTAAGTCCGTGATCTCCTCAATTTGACATAAAACAAGTATACACTCGACCCTCTTAAGCGTTAGACGCACATATCTCCCTATAACATGAGATCCAAGCAATTTTAAAAATGGGCGCTAATTTGACCAAACCATATCATGTTTCATTTGCATAGTACTAGTATTGTAAGATGTGGGGTGTTACATCCTCCCCCCTTAGGAACATTCGTCCTCGAATGTTAGCACAATTGGATAGCTTAACCAAGTTTAAATCTTTACTTACACAAACTTTTGACAACACACTAAGTATTCAATCACACGTACGTATTAGTGTCCCAATTCTGCATGTTGGACGTCCTCTTTATCTTCAAATAAGTAAGGGTGTTTTAATTTTATCGCTTCCTCAGCCTCCCATGTTATTTCTTCTGCTTGTTGATTCCTTCAAAGTACCTTCACTGAAGCTATTTCTTTATTCCTTAGATTCTTAACTTGACGATCTAGAATAGCAATAGGTACCTCTTCATATGTGAGATCTTCTGTAACCTGCACGTCTTCAATAGGAGTGACATGTGATGGGTCACCTATTCATTTTCGAAGCATTGAGATATGAAAAACTGGATGAACCATTGAAAGCTCTTGGGATAGCTCTAGTTCATACGCAACCTGTCGAACCTCTGAATAATCTGATATGGCCCTATGTAATGTGGGATTAGTTTTCCTTTCTTACAAAATCTCACAACCCCTTTCATTGGAGACACCTTTAAAAATACTCAACCCCCTACTGAGAATTCCAGTCCTCTAGTTCTAGCATCCGCATATGATTTTTGATGACTGTGGGATGTTTCTAGCAGCTGTTGATTACCCTAACATGGCTTGTTGTACTAGATCTAGCCCAAGCAAGGTGGTTTCACCCACTACAAACCATCTAGTTGGTGACCTACATTTCCTTCCATATAAATCTTCATAAGGTGCCATCTTGATACTTGAGTGATAGCTATTATTATAGGAAAATTCAATAAGTGGCAAATGGTCCACCCAACTACCTTTAAAGTCCAATGCACAAGCTCGCAACATATCTTCAAGTGTCTGAATAGTGCGTTCTTCTTAACCGTCTGTTTGAGGGTGGAATATTGTACTCAAATGCACTTGTGTCCCTAAACTCCTTTGAAAGAACTTCCAAAACTTTGCAGTGAATTGAGCTCCTCGGTCAGATATAATGGAGATTGGGACTCCATGTAGCCTGACTATCCATTTGAGGTATAGCTTGGCATACTCTTCAACTGTATAACCACTCCTGACTGGCAAGAAGTATGCTGACTTTGTGAGTCTGTCAGCTATTACTCACATGGAGTCAAACTTTTGAAATGAGCTAGGCAACCTGGTAACAAAATCCATGTTGATCATATCCCACTTCCATGTCGGAAGCTCTATACATTGTATATAACCTCCTGGCTTTTGATGTTCTACTTTCAATTGTTGACAATTTGGACATTGAGCCACAAATTCTGCAAGGTCCTTCTTTATGCCTCCCCACCAAAACATTCACTTCAGGTCATGGTACATCTTAGTTGATCCTAGATGGATGGAATATCGAGAATGATGGGCTTCTTCCATTATCCTCTTTCTTAATCCATTAATATCAGGCACACATAATCTATTTTGGAAGTAAAGTACTCCATTTTGTGCAAGGAAAAAGCCCGTTATCATGCCCTGACTCACCTTTTCCTTAAGCTGTCTTAGAATAGGATCCTTGAACTATTTTTCTTTCACTTCCATTACTAATGAAGATGTTGCCGTATTATGTACAATAACCCCTTCCTCTGGAGTTTCAAGAAGATGAACTCCTAAATTGGCTAGCTGACGTAGATCCTCAGCCCCTTCTTGACTTAACACAGCTTGATCACTAGTATTTATGATTGCCTTACGACATAGAGCATCGGCTACCACATTTGCTTTCCCCGGGTGGTAAAGTATATCAACGTCATAATCCTTTATTAGCTCTAGCCACCTCCAATGTCTTAAGTTTAGATGCATTGGAGGCTCTTATGATCAGTATATATGTTAACGTGAACACCATACAAATAGTGGCGCCATATTTTCAGAGCAAATACATCCGCTGCTAGATCAAGATCATGTGTTGGATAGTTTTTCTCATATAGCCATAGCTGTCTAGATGCATAAGCAATTACCCTACATTTCTATGTCAGTACATACCCTAAGCCAACTCCTGAAGCATCGCAATACACTGCATACCCCTCGGTGCCTTCTGGAAGTACTAGCACAGGTACAGAAGTTAGCTTATTTTTTAGCTCCTGGAAGCTTATTTCACATGCATCATTCTATTAGAACTTGGTTGCCTTATGTGTCAACTTTGTTAGAGGTGCAGAAATAGAAGAAAAACCTTCGACAAACCTCCTGTAATAACCTGCCAAACCTAGGAAGTTCCAAACTCCCATGGGTGTTATTGGTCTTGGCCAATATTTCATAGCCTCTATCTTTTGTGAATCAAACCTTATTCCCTCATCAAACACAATATGACCCAAGAATGCCATTGATTTTAGCCAAAATTCACATTCAGAAAACTTGTCATACAATTGTCGATCACGAAGAATTCGTAACACCTGTCATAAGTGATTTTCATGGTCCTCTTCTGATCTTGAATAGACCAAAATGTTATCTATAAATACTTTCACGAACACATCCAAGAATGGCTTGAATCCCCTATTCATCGGATCCATAAAAATTGCTCTTGCATTCATTAGCTCAAATGACATAACAAGAAATTCAAAGCAACCATAGCGTGTTCTGAAAGCAGTCTTAGGTATATCTTCTTCCTTCACTCTCACTTGGTGATAACCTGATCTTAAATCAATTTTTGAAAAGCATTTGGTACCCTGTAACTGATCAAATAAATTGTCAATCCTGGGGAGGGGGTATTTATTCTTAGTTTTCACCCTATTCAATCGTCGATACACATTCTCAAAGTCCCATCCTTTTTGCATACAAATAGCACTGGTGCATCCCAAGGGGACACACTAGGTCTTATAAAACCATTCTCAAATAATTCACACAATTCAGCCGGGGCCATTCTATATGGAGGGATGGAAATAGGTTGAGTGCCTAGAAGCAAGTCAATACCAAAATATACCTCTAGTTCTGGAGGTAGGCCTAAAAGTTCTTCAGGGAACGTATCAACGAATTCATTCACTACTAGAACTGATTGAAGAATTGGCGAGTTTGCCTCCGTATCCCTTACTCTAACTAGATGACATTTGTATCCCTTATATATCATTTTTCTAGCCTTAAAATAAGAGATAAATTTACTCCTTGGCGCCCTAATATTGCCTTTTCATTCAAGAACTGCCTCATTTGGAAAGTGGAAGTACACTCTCTTAGTTCGACAATCTACGGTGGCATAGCAAGAAGCTAACCAATCCATACACATTATAACATCAAATTCCACCATTTCTAGATTAATAAGGTCAGCCAGTGTGTCACGATCACAATCAGTTACTACACAGTCATAATAAATCCTTCTACCCATAATAGATTCACCAGTTGGTGTGGATACTTCAAATTGTTTGTTCAATAATTTGGGTGTTCTCTTAAGCTTCCAAGCAACTAGTGGAATGATGCATGATAGTGTAGAATTAGGGTCAATTAATGCATATACATTATATGAAAATATGGACGATGTACCTATGACCATATCGGGTGAAGCTTCCAAATTTTGCCGACTTCCCAGAGCATAAGTGCGATTCTGGACTCCACTAGAGCTAGTTGCCCCTCTAACACCTCTACCACGACTCATAGGTGCTTGTTGGCCCCTACCTAATGGAGAAACTAACAATGATGATGCAACAACTGACCTAGTAGATTATGCTATATCACCCATGCGTCTCCTCGGGCAATCTCTTATCATCTGCCCTGGCGCACCACACCAATAACAAGCGTCTACCCCAACATGACATATACCTGAATGACTTCTTCCACACTATTTACAAGGCTATGTAGGGGTCATTTTCTGGCGTACTGAATATCCCATTGTCCGGGCATATGGCCCTTCACTTCTTTTACCAAACTGATTTCTCCTAGACCCCAAAAGTTGTGGTGGAGCACTAGCTGCAAAGTAGGAGGATGATGGCCTAGGTGGTCTATTAGAAAATCGAGGCCTAAGCTCACCTTAGGATGGTGTAAACAGCCCTATAGACCTAGCCCTCTTGAACTGTGCCCTTCCAAACTCTTGTGTCCTTCTCTTTTGCCTTTGATCCTCCAATTTCTGTGCGAAAGCTTGCATTCTCGCTATATCCATGTCTTTGTTCAAGGAACCAATGGTTACAATCTCTGAACAGATACGTATCCAATCTATCCATATCGATGAACGCTATCTTCCATAGTAGTAACTACATTAGGAACATATCTAGCCAGGGAATTAAATTGAGGGCTATACTCCCTCATGCTCATATTCCCTTGGTGGAGATTCAAAAACTGATCTGCATGGGCCCCTTGGATCTATAATGGAAAATAATGGTCAAGAAATGCCTCTTTGAACTCCTTCTAGATAGTTGGAGGTGCATCTATACCCTTAGATTGCTTCCAAGCTTCATACCACAATATAGCCACACCTTTTAACCTATATGACACTAACTCAACAGCTTCTGTACCACTCACATGCATAACATCTAAAGTGCATTGAATTTGATCAATAAAGTCTTGGCGATCTTCATTAGGATCCGACTCAGTGAAGGATGGAGGGTCCAAATTAAGGAAATCACGTATCCTCGTGCCAGCTGCCCTATTCGCACCACCTGCACCTATAACTGGACCTTCCTATCTTTGACCTTGGCCAGCAACTATACGGGTCAATAGTTGGACTACATTTCTCAGATCCTGCATGGTAGCATCAATAGGTGGTTCCGGGGGATTTTCACTACTTCTTGGTTCATCAGGAGCTGGAGGAGATGGATATGTCTGTGACAGAGACTCCTCTTGAACCTCATTTCGTTGTCTCACCTGACTGGGTATACCAACAACCATGTCTACTCTCTTCCCTTTACCTTTGTTTTGCCTGGTTTTTGGCATACTTGCTGTACAAAACAATTTAGGAGTTAGACATAATGCACCTATTGCACTTAGGTCTATGGCATGATCTAACAAATAAAAAGAAAGTAACAACTCCTAAATTCCACGTAGCCTCCTACTTATAAATGTGGTGCAAAACACATCAATAAACAAGACTCTACATAGACACAGCTTTGTAGAATCCCTAGGATGACCCGCTCTGATACTACTTCTATCACGCCCAAAGTCCTATTAAGGCAGACTGGTACCCGTTGCCAATAAGGCCCGGGAGAACCAACCTATATCTATGCGCTTTCTATACATATTATGAGGGATTTCTACATTCAGCTTGCCTTTAAGAAAATGTAGACAATAATAACAAGCCAAAAGGAAATGCATATGGGTAGGCCGTTGGGGACAAGGTGTCTAAAGTATGAGACATGACCACACTTTAATTTACATAGTCTACAAAGCCTCTAGATAAGGAAAAGTATCTTACAAGGGTCGGGACAGGCCCGCCTCCACTAACTATACAATACAAAAACATAAGCTATAGATGCCCAAAGCTCCGAAGCAACCTAGAGCTTAGTAATAGCAGCCAGATATCTTGTACTCCTACTGGGGAGATCTACTAGCACCTGTACCTGCAGCATAAAATGTAGGTCTCCCGTAAGAGACGTCAGTACGAGATAATGTACTGAATGTGTAAGGCTGGAAATATTGTATATGAAGTAACAACTCAAATGAAACTATGCACTAATGTAGGATAAGAGACCACCTTTAGTTATACTGTGGAATCATGTACTTTATGTTCTTTTTATTACTTTACCTTTATTGTATAATCTATGCACAACATGTAATACAAATGACCAGCTGATCAGTGATAAATATATATCGGGATCGGCCCTAGCTAGGATTTCTTTTAACCCTTAGGCTACCCACCATGATAGGATTGACCCAAGCTAGGTGATTATTCCACCCCTTGGTTTACAGCCCATCAATAAACAATATACTTTATCTTTCAATTACCTTTGAGATGATTCTTTTGGTGGTTATAATATTGGAGTTGTAGAATTGTAGATACAACATATGACACATAAAAATAGTCACAAAAGACAACACCATAATGAAAGGAGTAAGTTACACAAATAATGAAATGCATAGGAGGTAGACCAACACATGAACTTTATTTAGTAGAACGAACTCATATATCTTAGTATCCAAGTATGTATGCAGATTTAAAGGTGACTATGTATGGGAGCATATGAACATGTGAAAGAGTGGAGACATAGTTAATACTTATGTTGGAGTTGGTAAGTGCCTTTGTGTGCCAAGGAAGTATTTAGATTTCATGCCAAGTAATACGAAATCGAGTAGCGTTATATACCTCACAGCACGACCTCGGAATTACCTCAAGATAACGTTCGCTTCCTCCAAATATTTATCTACATCATAGTAGGTGATAAAACTAGCATTAGCATCCAATAGATACATCTTGGCAGCCAAATCTCATAAAAAAATAACATACGAGCAGCAAGCGTATAATTGTAAACTCGAGCGTATTCTTTCAACTTTCCACCTCTAATCATATTTTCTAATACACATTCTCATATATATATATATGTATATTTGCAACCTATTTCAGTGCCATAATAGTCTTACAACAGTCTACAAAGCATAAGATATAACAATTCTATGCAACATACATATAGGCGGCATAACGTTGCATCCCTTCGCTACATTACGACTTTGACAATTCCAAACCTTTACCAACTTCAACCAAACTGTTCCCACAACATTTATGCATACAAACAGCCCTAAAGTAGTTCAAAAATAGTCCTCAAAATACGTGAAGGATGTGAGACCATAGCCCCCAATCAATCAGCGCACAAGTTCCTATTACGAGCACAATTACGATATCACATAAGAACTTACTTTTGTGGACTGTAAAAATGGTGAAGCAGCCTTTATACATCACTATAGAACCAATAACCATTAAGAACAGTAGCCTCCCTTCATAATCAATCCAACCAAAAAGAGAAAAGCTTCCAAATAAACAAGAAAAATGTACAATAACTTTTGGAACACAAGCTGTCCAACAATTTCAGCATAGACATAACCAACATGGTCTCTTGTTTTGCATAAGAAAACCATACCAAACAGACAACTATAATCACTTACCTTTACCTTCAAGGTTGAGGGCCTCCTTAAGAACCCTAAAAGCTCCTTTTGGCTGCTTTACAAAATTAAGAAGTGTAGAGAGAAAGCCTTAAGAAAATCTGATTTTTTTGTTCAAGTTGAATGACTTGAGTGAGCTGATTTAAAGCCCCTTTTGAAGGAGTGCTTGGCCAACTTAACTTTCCCATTTTAAGCCTTATTTTATCAAAAAATCAAAGTACCATTTTGCTCCTTTCACTTGGGCCTTATTAGGTTCAAATTGGTTGGGCCTTTGCTGCCTATTTTGTTTCCTTTCTCTTAGTTAGTTTTGGCCCAAATCACCAAGTGAGTTTTGTTGTACTTGGGCCCTTTCTCTATTATTCTTGGGCTGAGAATATAGTCCATTTGTGATGCTAAATCATGTGCTAAAGTTACACCCTTAACACGGATTTACTCATAATCGGACTTGGACAAATTTAACATCGAGCCTCTTCTCTGTTTAGCTAGCAAATTCATGCTAAGCAAGTAGGTGATTCACCTGCTAGCTTCTTAACTCCTATAGGCACCTCAATTCTCTCACTTTTTTTAGGGCCGTGATATCCTCAATTTGATACAAAACATGTATACACTCGACCCTCTTAAGCGTTAGACACACATTTCACCCTATAACATGAGATCCAAGCACTTTTAAAAATGGGCGCTAATTTGACCAAACCATATCATGTTTCATTTGTATAGTACTAGTATTGTAGGATTTAGGGTGTTACATTAGGGGCCCAAGCCCCTCATTCTCCTACACTGGCATCTTAGGTGAGAGACTTCATGAGAATGCATCCCCGAAATTCCATGGGTCAAAGGTGGATGAGGACCCTTAAGAGTTCATTGATGAGTTCTACAAAATTTTGGCTATTATGGCTGTTAGATCAGAGGAGAAGGCAGAGTTGCAGCTTACCAACTCAAGGGGGTAGCACGGATATGGTTTGATCAATGGAAGAAGGAGAAGGGAATCAATAATGTGGTGCTTTGGGAGGAGTTCAAGATGACTTTTGTTAATCGGTTCTTCCCTCTTAAGCTTAGGGAAGCCAAGTTGGTAGAGTTTATGAATTTCAGACAAGGGTCTATGAGTGTGAGGGAGTATGCCCTCAATTTCACTCAACTCTCTAAATATGCTCTCCACTTAATGGCCGAGCCAAGGTATAGAATGAATAAAATTGTGATGAGTTTATCCGATTTGGTGAGTGAAGAATGTCGGTCTGCTATGTTGATTGGTGACATGGATTTATCTCGATTGACGACCTATTCCTAATAAATGGAGGAGGAGAAGTTGAGGAACAGGAGGGGTCATGAGGCCAAGAGGGCTTGTTTTGAGGGAAAGTTCCATAGTCGGAAGGGTTGACAGTTTCATCAAGCCAAGGTTCTTCTCATGCATCTAATAAGAGGGTTGCCAATGACTTTCCAAGGGCCCAAGGTGTTGGGGCTGTGGCTCCTAATTGTGGGTGTCCAAAATGTGGTAAGGGTCATAGTAGCCCGTGCTTGAGGGATACTAATATGTGTTATGGTTGCGGGGAGGTTGTGCATAAGGTGATGGATTGCCCCCAAAATCTCAAGAAGGGCAAGGAGGTTCGACCACAGGGTGCTAATGTTGTTCCTTTGGGGAGAGGTGGCCGACAAGATGGTGCTCCTTGGAACAATCGATTTTATGCTTTGTATGGGAGGCAAGGGGTTATGAGGTGCCCAACATGTTACCGATATGTTAAAAGTCTTTGATTTTGATGTTTATGCATTGATTGATTCAGGTGCCACTCTTTCTTTTTTACCCCCTTTGTTGCCAAAAAGTTTCATTTTAAGCCCGAATTGTTGTGCGAATCATATGAGGTGTCTGCGCCTATTGGTGCATCTATTGTTGCTAAAAAGGTCTATAGAAATTGTCCCATTTGTATCTTGCATGAAATATTACCTTGTAATCTTGTTGAGTTGGACATGGTTGATTTTGATGTCATTCTTGAGATGGATTAGTTACATGCATAGTATGCCTCTATTGATTGTAGAACCCGTAAGGTCAAATTCCAATTTCCAAATGAACCCTTTCTTGAGTGGGAAAGTCATGATGTGGTGGTCAAGGGTAGATTCAGCTCTTGCATTAATGTCACGACCCAAGTCTAGGGCCTATACACGACTGGCGAATGGGGAACCTGAAGGAACCACAAACAAGCCTCATAGTATACCATCACACATCCTTAGTCGCGGAAGCAAGATAGTTCATCTAAAGAAACATAAACAAGGGGAAATTGGGGACTATAGGAGGGCGACTCATATTTAAATAGCTTGAATAATATAAGTGAGTCAAAGCTCAAGCATAATACATATTTGTCCAACAACACCTCTAACATAGAACTTAGCGAGGGCCAAGACAAGCAGTCAGGCTCACCCTCATAGTAAAAGTATACAAAAAAGGAATGGTAGTCCTCAATACATAGCATAAGAATACAGATATTGCCCTCGGACATGAGGACTCACCAACTAGCTTGAATGGAAACCACTAGCCATGTGAAGGGGGATGATGACCAAATGGAGCTCTGGTTCCTACATGGTAATTTCATATAGGCATAGAGTATGTGTTAGTATGTTTAAATATACTAAGTATGTAGGATGCAATGCAACAAGAGATAGGCAACACAGTCAAAATGCAATTTTATAGGCAAGGAATAGCATAATAATAATATGTCATGTATGAATGAATCTTTAAAGTAACACACACTTATATAGAACATAGTACATAAGTTGAAGGAGATCATCATCATAAAACAGCAACTAGGGCTTAGAATCCAAGGTTTGGCACCCCCTTGGAGGGTGATCATGGTATATACCCCTTAATCGGTAGATGAATATCACACCTTTCATCAAGGTGGTCAAGGTATCAACCCCTAAATAGTGGTTAATAGACATCCCACCCTCCATTTAGGTGGCTAAGGTATCAACCCCTTTGCCAGTTAATGGACATCACACCCTCCAATTAGGTGGCTAAGGTATCAACCCTTGCCGGTTAATGGACATCCCACCTTCTATTTAGGTGGCTAAGGAATCAACCCTTTCCCGGTTAATGGACATCACACACTCCAATTAGATGGTCAAGGTATCAACCCCTTACCAGTTAATGAACATCACACCCTCCAATTAGGTGGTCAAGGTATCAACCCCTCAACAATGGTTGATGAACATCACACCCTCCAGCAAGGAGGTAATCTTATAATAATATAGACACTCCTCAAAACATAACTCATATGAACATTCATTACATCATCATAAAGTCATTCAACACATAAGATATGCTTTGGACCTTCAATTCCTCGAGAAACCACATCCGGACATTTTATCAAACACTTAGAGGGTGTGTAATGCTAGTATAAAACCATGAAATATAGAGATAAAATCATGCAAGAAAATCTATTGTAAAACCATTAATCAACACCTTGCAATACCTTCAAGCAATATACATCAAAATCACTCATCAAATCTTACAATAGACCCAAGTTTTATAGCTCAAAACGTGGCAACATAGTTACAACTTTACATAGCTTTAGCATAGTGTGCAGTGATTTTCATAATAGATAAGACCCATGAATAAATCAACCTTAAATCATGCAATTTTTGAATAAATAGGGCTTGGGTATCATGGGTGAAAGGAACCCGTGAAAGAAACCCACATACCTTAGCTTTGGAGATGAACTTGGTGAAGATTAGAGATGGAGACTTGAAGCCTGAATGGAAATCCTTAGATCCAAATGAGGGTTTTGGGATATGAATTTGGGATTAAACATTTGGCTAAGTGTTTTGGTGAGTATTGGGAATGATTAGGATAATATGACGGTGAAATAGCACTAAGTATAGGTATTTTCTCTCATGGGGGGACTTAGGACCAACACTTAAAAGTCTTGGACCAAAAAATAAAATTGGACCATTTTAACACATGTGTGTGTTGCACAGGGAAAGCGGAAACAACACTGTTTTGTGCCGACTTGAAAAATTCATAATTCGATACGGTTGCTTAAAAATCAGGGTTAGGCCATTTTCCCCCTAAATTTGACCCCATGAATAAGAGTATGAAGTCGGATTTTTGAAATAATAAATGAATTTTTAGATATATGGAAATTAAGATTCCGGGCACATCGAAGGCACATTTTCGGGCACTTTTGGGGTCGTTTCGATTAAAACCCCGTAACTTGGTCTCTAAGGGGTGTCTTTATCATCTTGTGAGCATTAGGGATGTGGATTCTAAAGCACTTCCCATAGAGTCAGTTTCGGTTGTAAATGAGTTCCTTGATGTCTTTTCAAATGACCTCCCCGATGTTTCTCCCGAAAGGGAAATAGATTTTGGTATAGACCTCCTCCCTGATACTCAACCCATTTCTATTCCCCCTTACCCTATGGCTCTGGCAGAGTTAAAGGAGTTGAAGGAGCAATTGAGGGGCTTGTTGGAGAAGGGTTTCATTAGGCCTAGCCAATCACCTTGGGGTGAACCTGTGTTGTTTGTGAAGAAGAAGGATGGGTCTCTTAGAATGTGTATTGACTACCGACAACTGAATAGGGTCACTATCAAGAATAGATATCCTCTTCCAAGAATTGATGATTTGTTTGACCAATTGCAAGGGGTAAGCCACTTCTCTAAGATCGATCTTTGGTCCGGGTACCATCAACTGAAGGTGAGGGAATGTGATATTCCTAAGATGACCTTCCGGACTAGGTATGGGAATTTAAAGTTTGTTGTGATGTCCTTTGGATTGACCAATGCTCCGGCTATCTTCAAGGATCTTATGAATAGGATCTTCAAACCCTACCTTGATTTATTTGTTGTGGTCTTCATTGATGATATTTTGATCTATTCTCATAGCGAGGAGGAACATGTGGGTCATTTGAGGGTAGCGTTGCAAAGATTGAGGGAAGAGAAATTGTATATTGTATATGAGAAGTGTGAATTTTGGTTGAAAGAAGTTGCCTTTCTAGGTCATATGGTGTCAGGTGATGGTATTAAGGTGGATCCTAAAAAGACGAATGTGATTTGGAATTGGCCTAGACCATTGACCCCATTGGATATTAGGAGCTTCTTGGGCTTAGCGGATTACTATAAGAAGTTTGTGAATGGGTTCTCTTTTATTGCTTCTCCCATGACAAAGCTGACTCAAAAGAAAGCCAAATTTGTATGGTCCGATGAGTGTGAAAGGAGTTTCTAAACATTGAAAGATAAGCTTGTGTCCGCTCTTATATTATCACTACCGGAAAGGCTAGAGGGATTTTTCGTGTATTGTGATGCTTCGGGGGTTGGTTTAGGTTGTACGTTGATGCGAAATCATAAGGTCGTAGCCTATGCTTCTAGACAACCCAAAGTGCATGAAAAGAATTATCCTACCCATGATCTTGAGTTAGCCACCATTGTATTCGCGTTAAAGATTTGGTGTCACCATTTTTATGGGGTGCATGTTGATGTGTTCACCAATCATAAGAGCCTCCAATATGCCTTCACTCAAAAAGATCTCAACTTCAGAAAAAGAAGATGGTTAGAACTCCTTAAGGACTATGATATGAGTGTGCATTATCATCCCAATAAGGCGGATGCTTTTGAGTAGGGTGTCTATGCGTAGCCTAGCTCATGTTGATGATGGTGGCATAGGGGTGGCTAGGGAGGTCCATTGGTTAGGAGTTAGGTTGGAAGAGGGTGCTGATGGTGTTGTTGTTGTTATTTATAGTTCTAGATCTTCATCGGTTGAGGAGGTGAAAGCTAAACAAGATCTTGATCTTTTATTGTTAGGATTGAGATGGGAAGGTGGAGGTTTTCTCCCAAGGGTGAGATGGTGGCCTTAGATACCAAGGTAGGTTGTGTGTGTCTTGTGTTGATGGCTTGAAGAAAAAGATTCTTGATAAGGCTCATGGTTCTTCCTACTTTATTCACCCCGGGTCTATTAAGATGTATAGAGATTTGAGAGAGGTGTATTGGTGGGTAGGCATGAAGAGGGATATTGCCAAATTTGTATCCGGTTGCCATAGTTTCCAACAAGTCAAAGCCAAAAATCAAAGGCCGGCCGGCCTAACCCAAGATATAGAGATTCCTACTTGAAACTGGGAAGAGATTAATATGGATTTTGTGGTTTGATTGCCCAAGACTTGAAAGGAGTTTGATTCCATATGGGTTGTGGTTGATATGATGACAAAATTGGCTTACTTTCTACCGATTAAGACTATATATGAGGATGACGATTATTCTAGGTTGTACATTCATGACTTGGTGAGGTTGCATGGGGTTCCTTTGTCCATCATATCAGATCGTGGTGCACAATTTACTTCACACTTTTGGAGATCCTTCCAAAGAGGTCTTGGAACCAAGGTGAAGCTTAGTATGTCCTTTCACCCTCAAACGGATGTCCAAGTCGAAAGAACTATCCAAGCACTTGAGGAAATGCTTAGGGCTTCTGTATTGGATCTTAAGGATAGTTGGGATGATCATCTTCCATTGATTGAGTTTGCATATAACAATAGCTATCATTCTAGCATCAGAGTGGCTCTTTTTGAGGCTCTCTATGGTAGACATTGTAGATTATCAGGTGGGTGGTTCGCAGTTGGCGAAATGGCTTTGTTGAGGCCAGATCTGGTTATAGATATTGTGGAGAAGGTAAGGATGATCAGAGAAAGGTTGAAAATAGCCCAAAGTCACCAAAAGTCTTATGCTGATGTGAGAAGGAGGGAGCTTGAGTTTAAGGTTGGTGCTTGGGTTTATTTGAAGGTGTCACCCATGAAGAGTGTGGTCCGTTTTGGTAAGAAGGGAAAGTTAAGCCCTAGATATGTGGGTCCGTATAAGATGATGAAAGGATTGGTAAGGTGGCCTACAAGTTGTATTTGCCTAGAGAAATGAAATTGTTTCATGCGACCTTTCATGTGTCTATGTTGAGGAAGTGTATGGGTGATCCTAATGCTATACAATCCATGCAAAATAGAGATGGAATCATGCAAGAAAATCTATTGTAAAACCATCAATCAATAGCTTGCAATACCCTCAAGCAACATACATCAAAACCTTTTCTCAAATCTCACAATAGATCAAAGATTTATAGCTCAAAATATGGCAAAATAGTCACAACTGTACATATCTTTAACATAGCGTGCAGTGAATTTCATAATGATCAAAACCTATTTGTAAATCAACTTTAAATCATACAATTTATGTAAAAGGAGGCTTGGGTATCATGGGTGAAAGAAACCCATGAAAGAAACACACATACCTTAGCTTGGAGATGAACTTGGTGAATATTGGAGATGGAGACTTGAAGCTTGAAGAAGAACCTTGAAGGAGAACCTTAGCTTAGGATGAGGGTTTGGGACTTGAGTTTGGGGAATGAAAATATGACTGAGTGTTTTGGATAGTATGGGGAAATGTTTAGGATAATATAAGGGTGAAATTGGGCTAAGTATAGACAAAAACACGTATGGAACTTTTAGGCCTAAGACTTAAATTCTTGGACCAAAGCAAGAAAAATAGTGTTCCAAAAAAGTACCTCTTCGCGTCGCGGAGTGGATGCGATTTCCTCACTGGAAATCGCACCTGGTGACATTTCATAATTCAATTTAACTACTCTAAAATCGAGGTTAGACCCTTTTCCCCCTAATTTGGAGCCCCTGAACAAGAATCCAAGGTAGGATTTTCGAAATAACAAACGAATTTTGAGATATACGAAAATAAAAATTCCGAGCATTCTGAAGCAAATTTTTGGGCACTTTTTGGGGTCGTTACAATATCTCCCCCTTAGGAACATTCATGCCCGAATGTAAAAGAGACGTACAAGACAAGAGTGATCATCAAAAAAATCGGCCCCAACAAGAATGCAATATAACATGTAAAATATCATTTTCAAATTCTCAAACATAAGTGTAAAATCATCATAAGTTTACCAACTTAAACATGAATGCATATGAATGACTTAGGGGCTGAAATATGAGACTTGAAATCACATAGGGGACTTAGGATTAGTACCTTAGGCTTGAGTGGAGTGGAAAAGATAAGGATACCACTTTTGCATGTCCGCTTCGGCCTCCTATGTAGCACTTTGAACTTGTTGGTTCCTCCAAAGAACCTTAACAAATGCCACCTCTTTGTTCCTCAATATCTTTACTTACCTATCCAAGACCTGAACCGGAACCTCCACATAATTCAAGTTGTCCTTAAAAACACCCACAACATCAAGAGGCACAATGGCATTAGGATCACCAACACATTTTCTCAACATAGAGACATGGAACACCGGGTGAACCAAATTCATTTCTCTAGATAAATTCAACTCATAAGCTGCCTTGCCAACCCTCTCCATCACCTCATAAGGACCAACATATCATAGAATCAACTTCCCCTTTTTACCAAAATGGACTATACCTTTCATTGGAGAAACCTTCAAATAGACCCAACCACCCACTTTGAATTCTAGATCTTTCCTTCTTACATCGGCATAAGATTTTTGACAACTTTTGGGTTGTCTTCAACCTTTCCCTAATCATCTTAACCTTCTCAAGAGCCATTATGGTACCAGTTCTAGCCCCAATAAAGCCACCTCTCCAACCTCAAACCAACCCATCGGTGACCTACAACATCTCCCATAAAGAGCCTCAAATGGAGCCATACCGATACTAGAGTGATAGCTATTGTTGTAGGCAAACTCAATCAATGGGAGGTGATCATCCCAACTATCTTTAAGCTCCAAGACACAAGTCCTAAGCATATCCTCAAGTGTTTTAATGGTTCTTTTGGCTTGGCCATCTGTTTGAGGGTGGAAGGCCATACTAAGGTGAACTTTTATACCAAGATCCCTTTGAAAAGACCTCCAAAAGTGCAAAGTGAATTGTGAAACCCCATGCAACCTCAGTAACTCATGGATTTACAACCTTGCATACTCTTCAGCCCCATATGTAGTCTTAATCGATAGAAAATGAGTCGATTTCGTCATCCTATCAACCACCACTGAAATGGAGTCAAACCCTTTTCTAGTCTTGGGCAACCCAATCACAAAGTCCATAGTAATCACCTCCCACTTCCAAGTGGGAATCTCTATATCATGGGTTAGGACACCGGACCTCTAATGTTCGTCTTTGACTTGTTGACAACTATGGAAACCAGAAATGAATTTGGCTACCTCTTCATGCCTCCCAACCAATACACAGCCCTCAAGTCTCTATACATTTTGGTAGAATCGGGGTGAATAAAATAAGAAGAATTATAGGGATCATCAAGGATTTTCTCCCTCAAACCATCAACACAAGGCACACACAACCTACCTTGATACCTAACGGCACTATCTCCCCCTTGGGAGAAAACCTCTACTTTGCCCTCTTTCACCAATGCCTTCAATTCAAGCAAAGAGGAGCCAAGATCTTGTTTTGCTATCACCTAATTAACCATAGAAGACTTAGACCCATAAACAACAACCACACCATCATCACCAACCTCTTCCAACCTAACCCCCAATCTAGCCAATCTATGCACCTCCCTAGCCATTCCCTATCATCGCCATTAACGTGAGCTAGGCTACCCATGGACACCCGAATCAAAGCATTCGCCACCACATTTGCCTTACCCGTATGATAATGCACATTCATGTCATAATCTTTAAGAAGTTCTAGCTAGCTTCTTTGTCTCAAATTGAGATCTTTTTGAGTGAAGACATATTGGAGGCTCTTATGATTGGTGAAGACATCCACATGCACCCCATACAAGTAGTGACGCCAAATCTTTGATGCAAACACAACGACGGCTAACTCTAGATAATGGGTAGGGTAATTCCTTTCATGTACCTTGAGTTATCTAGAAACATAAGCTATGACCTTACCATTTTGCAATAGCACACAACCCAAACCAACTCTAGATGCATCACAATACAACAAAACCCTCAAGCCTATCCGGTAGTGATAATAAAGGAGCGAACACAAGCCTATCCTTCAATATTTGGAAGCTTCTCTCACATTCATCGGTCCACACAAAATTAACTTTCTTTTGAGCCAATTTGGTCATAGGGAGAAGCAATGGAGGAGAACCCGTTCACAAATCTTCTATAGTAAGCCTAAAGACCCAAGAAGCTACTAATATCCGACGGGATTAATGGTCTAGGAAAATTCCTAATCACATCGATTTTCTTAGGATCCACTTTTATACCATCTCCTGACACCACGTGACCCAACAATGCAACCTCCTTCGACGAAAATTCATACTTTTCATATTTGGCAAATAATCTCTCCTCCCTCAACCTTAGCAACACAACTCAAATGCCCCATATGCTCCTCCCTACGATGTGAGTAGATCAAAATATAATCAATGAAGACCACAACAAAGGAATCAAGGTAAGGTTTGAAGACCCTATTCATTAGGTCCATGAAGATGGCCGGTGCATTAGTCAACCCAAATGATATCACAACAAACTTATAATATCCATATCTAGTCCGGAAGGCCGTCTTGGTAATGTCGCACTCCCTCACCCTTACTTGATGATACCCAGACCAAAGATCAATCTTAGAGAAGAAGCTAGCCCCTTGCAATTGGTCAAAAAACTCATCAATTCTTGGAAGAGGATATCTATTCTTTATAGTGACCCTATTGAGTTATCAGTAATCAATGAACATTCTAAGTGACCCAGTCTTCTTTTTCACAAACAACACTGGAGCACCCCAAGGTGATTGACTAGTCTAATAAATCTCTTCTCTAACAAATCTTTCAATTGCTCTTTTAACTCCAACTCCGCCAGGGCCATACGGTAAGGGGGAATGGAGATAGGTTACATATCGGAAAGGAGATCTATACCAAAATCTATATCCCTTTTGGGAGGGACACCGGGAAGATCATTTGGGAAGACATCAAGAAACTCATTTACAACGGGGACCGACTCAATGGAAGGGACTTTGGACTCCACATCTTTAACCCTCACAAGATGAAACAAACAGCCCCTAGAAATCAACTTATGGGCTTTAATGCATGAAATGAATC
This sequence comes from Solanum clarkiae, assembly GCA_011800125.2. NCBI lineage: Eukaryota > Viridiplantae > Streptophyta > Magnoliopsida > Solanales > Solanaceae > Solanum > Solanum clarkiae. The sequence continues at coordinate 39,099 of JAABOM020059978.1, forward strand.
TACCCTTGACCACCAAATCTTGACTTTCCCACTCAAGTACGGGTTTATTAGGAAATTGAAACTTGACCCTGTGGCTTCTACAATCAATAGAAGCATAGTAGACATGCAACCAATCCATCCCAAGAATGACATCAAAATCTAACATGTCTAATTCAACAAGATCACAAGGAAACAACTTATGCAAAATGCAAATAGGACAACTCCTATAAACCTTCCTAGCAATAATAGAGGAACCAATAGCATTAGACACCTTCTATGACTCATGCAACAACTCGGGGACAACATCAAACCTTTTAGCAACAAGAGGGATTACAAAGGAAAGAGTGGCACCCGGATCAATCAAAGCATACACATTAAAGTCAAAAATTTTCAACATATTGGTAGCAACATCGAGGACCTCACAAACCCCTTGCGTCCCATGTATGGGGCACTACCTTGAGGACCACCTCTTCCCAATAGGACCACATTAGCACCCCAGACCTTGCCACGGTTTCTTGGAAAATCTACCTTCTTGTGACCAAGCTCCCCACATTCATAACATGCATTAGAATCCTTCAAACATGGGCCTCCATGGCTCCTTCCACATTTAGGACACACATCAATAGGAGACATCCCATAAACACTTTGAGGCCTAGGGACGTCATTGACAAACCCCCTATTAGTAGCATGAGGACGCCCTTGGCCTTGATGAAATTTAGCATCTTTTAGGAATTTACCCTCAAATTGGGCCCTTTTAGCCACATGCCCCCTTTTCTTTCACAATTTCTCCTCCTCCATTTTCTCGGCATACATCATCAACCGAGACAACTCCATGTTGCTAATTAGCATGGCCGACCGACATTCTTGACTTACAAAGTCGAAGACCCCAATCACAAACTTGTTCATCCTAGATCTAGGATCGACTACCAAATGGGGGGCATACTTTCAAGGTTGATTAAATTTGAGGGCATACTCCCTCATACTCGTAACACCTTGTTTCAAGTTCATAAACGCCACCAACTTTGCTTTCCTAAGCTCAAGAGGGAAAAACAAATTAAGGAAGGCGAATTTGAACTCCTCCCAAAGCACCACATTACAAATCCCTTCTCACCCTTCCATAGCTCATACCAAATTTGGGCTACCTCTTTGAGTTAGTATGCCGCCAACTCCACCTTTTCATTTGGCCCAACACCCATGATATTCAAGATTTTGTAAACCTCATCAATAAACTCCTGTGGATCTTCATCCACCTTAGACCCATGGAAAACCGGAGGATTCATCCTCATGAAGTCTCTTACCCTAGTTCACAGGGTAGTAGCATGAGGGGCTTGGGCCCCTTGTTGAACTTGGTTGGCCACCATTTGGGCATGCATAGTAAGAGCATCCCAGAGCTCACCATTGGTAGGTTTCTCCTCGGGGGTTCGGGCCCACCTTCCTCTAGTGTTTGTCATGATCTAGCATAGCAACGAATAATTGTTAGGGAGAAAACTTACCAGGACTCCATACTATGACTTAGAACATGAAGAAGGGAAACATTTCCTAAAACGTCTCATAGCCTCTTATTCATAATCATGGCGGTGTGTTGGATGCCAAGGATCTATCAACCTAGTACTCTGATACCAAGTTTTTCATGATCCAAACCTAGGGCCTAGATGTGACACGGCACAAGGGAAACCCGAAGGGACCCCAACCAAGCCTCATAAAGTATCATTACACATCATTGGTCGCGAAAGTAAGAAATTAAGCATCAAAGGTAATAGAATGGGGAAAACGGGGCTAAGGGAAAAGCAAGCACTATATCATGGTCAAAAGAAAAGAGTTAAACTCAAATCATAGATACTTAACATGTCCAACAAACCTCTAATACATAGATAAGACGGGGGCCAAAACAAACTAACCAGGCTCACCCTCATAGTAAAAATAAACAATAAAGATGAATGTCTCAATTCATAATAGAAGAAGTATAGACTAGGCCGCCGAAGTAGAGGACTCACCAACTATCTTAAATAGCACCGAACTAGCCACGTGGAGGAGGATGATCAACTTAGGAAGTGGTTCCTACATGGTGACTTCATGTAGGCATAAAGTATGCATTAGTATGTCTGAATATACTAAGTATGTAGGATACAATGCAACAATTGATAGGCATCATAATTAAAATGCATAATATTAAGCAATAGGATATACAATATGATATGTATGATCAATGCTTAAGTAACTCAAGCTCATATAGGATATCATATGTGTAAAAGAGACCAAGCTATATTCAAGGTATAAACCCCTTGGTGGTTGTGTGGTATAAACCCCTCACATGGTTGATCGTAATCACACCTTACCAATATGGTGACGAAGTATAAACCCCTCGCATGGTTGATGATATAAACCCCCAACATGGTTACCCGGGCACTTGTCCCCCCGGACTGGGTATGGTCCAATGCAACACTTTATATAGAGTATATCATATACATAAGCTCATTTCATCATCATATAGTCATTCATATCATATCTCATGCTTTGGACCTTCAACTACTCAAGAAACCACATCCAGACATTTCATCAAACACCTAGAGGGTGTGAAGTGGTAGTATAAATCCATGCAAAATAGAGATAAAATCATGCAAGAAAATCCATTATAAAACCATCAATCAATACCTTGCAACAACCTCAAACAATATACATCAAAACTCCTTCCCAAATCTCAAAATATATCAAAGATTTATAGCTCAAAATGTGAAAACAGTCATAACTGTACATGGCTTTAACATAGTGTGCATTGAATTTCATAATGATTAAAACTCATTTGTAAATCAACTTTAAATCATGCAATTTATGTAAAAGGAGGCTTGGGTATCATGGATGAAAGGAACTCATGAAAGAAACCCACATACCTTAGCTTAGAGATGAACTTGATGAAGATTGGAGATGGACACTTGAAGCTTGAAGATGAACCTTAGCTTGGGATGAGGGTTTGGGACTTGAGCTTGGGGAGTGAAAATATGACTATATTTTGAGGAGTATTGGGAAATGCTTAGGATGATATAAGGGTGAAATTTTGGTAAGTATAGATAAAAACACGTATGAGAACTTTTGGGCCCAATACTTAAAGTCTTGGGCAAAGGCAAGAAAAACAGTGTTCCAAAAAGCACCTCTCCGCATTGTGGAGGGGATGCGATTTCCTCACTGGAAATCGCACATGGTCAAATTTCATAATTCGATTTTATTACTCAAAAATAGAGGTTAGACCCTTTTCTCCTCTAATTTGGACCCCCTGAACAAGAATCCAAAGTCAGATTTTTCGAAATAAAAAACGAATTTTGAGACATATGAAAATTAAAATTTCGGGCATTCTGAGGTAGGCTTTTGGGAACTTTTTGGGATCGTTACAAGCTTCAAGTCTAAACCTCCAATCTTCATCAAGCTATTCTCCAATGTCAAGGTATGTTGGTTTCTTTCACGAGTTGCTTTCAACCATGATACCTAAGTTTCCTTTTACTTCAAATTGCATGATTTAAAGTCGATTTATTCATGGATCTTAATTATTATAAATTTCACTAGACACTATGTTGGGGTTTCATGAAATTATGGCTGTTTTAGCATCTAAGATCTAATGAGAGATTTGAAGAAGGATTTTGATGTATATTGCTTGACGGTGTTACCAAGTAACTATTCATGGTTTTACATGGAACTTTCTAGCATGATTACACTCTTGAATTGCATAGTTTTACACTAGTACTACACACCCGCCAAGTCTTTGCTAAAATGTCCGGGTATAATTTTCTTGAGCAATTGAAGGTCGAATGTGTGCTTTATGAGTTGGATGACTATATGATGATGAAAGGAATGCATGTATATGGTATTATCTCCATAGTGTTAGGAATTGATGAAGCCTCTCCCAGGGGGTTGTAGGCCCGGGTAACCTTGTTGAGGGGTTTGTACCTCGATCGCCTTGCTCGGGAGGTGGTAGGCCCATGCAACCATGTCGAGGGGTTTGTACCTTGATAACCATGTTGGGGGGTTTGTACTCCATCAACCATGTTGGGGGGTTTGTACCTCATCAACCAATTAAGGTGTGCATACCTCATTCGCCTCTCCAAGGGGGTGGTAGGCCTTAGATATGCACTATTGATGGTCTCTCCTTACACATGTATTATGTTCAATATAAGCATGATTTTTCTTCAAGCATCATTCATACATGTCATATTGCTATATGCTCATCCATTGCCTATGCTATGCATTTTGCTTATGGTGCTTATCACTTGTTGCATTGCATCTTACATACTTACTACATTCAAACGTACTAATGCATACTCTATGCCTACATGACGTCACCATCTAGGAACTAGAGCCCTACTTGATCCTCCTCCTCCACGTGGCTAGTATGATATCTCTCAAGCTCTTTGGTGAGTCCTCTATTTCGAGGATGATATTTATGATCTCATACTATGTTCTAAGACTATCTTTCTTTAAGTACATGTTAACTATGAGGGTGAGCCCAGTAGCTTGTCTTGGCCCCCGCTAAGCATCTATGTTTTAGAGGGGTTGTTGGACATGTTTTTGTATTATGCTATGAGTTTTGACTCTCTCTTAACTCTTGATGTTTATGATATGAGAGTTGTCCCTTAGCCTCATTTATCCGTATTTGCTATCTCTTGTTGTATTTTATTGCTTCCGCAACTAATGATGTGTAATGATATATTAAGAGGCTTGCTTGGGGTCCCTTTTGGGTTCCCCATGGGCTGTGTGTCTAGGCCCTAGGCTTGGGTCTTAACATATCATATTGAAATTACGTTATCTATTGACTACGATTGTCACAACCCAAGCCTAGGGCCTAAACATGATCGATGAATGGGAAACTCGAAGGAACCCCAAACAAGCCTCATAGCGTAACATTACACATCCTTGGTCGTGGAAGCAATGTAAAACAACATAAGAAACATAAACAGGGGGAATTGGGACTAAGGGAGAGAGATTAATTACTTAATTAACATGTAAAAGTTTAAAAAACAAGGGCAAAGGACTAAGGGGAGAGCTTGCATAGCATCATAATCAAGAGACAAAAGAGTCAAGGCTCATATCATAGATACATAGCACGTCCAACAATACCTCTACTACATAGATAAGAGCTGGGGCCAAGACAAAGCAACTGGGCTCACCCTCATAGTCAAAATAGAAAGTAAATTAGAGTGTTTCAATATATAATAAGAGAAACATATACTAAGGTCCCCAAAGTGGTGGACTCACCAACTAGCTTGAGTTGTACTGAACTAGCCACGTGGAGGAGAAGGATGATCAACTTGGTCTTCAATCCCTAGATGGTGATATCATGTAGGCAAGAGTATGCATTAGTATGTTTGAATGTACTAAGTATGTAGGATGCAATGTGACAAGAGATAGGCATCATAGTCTAGATGCATAACAATAGGCATTAGGAATAATATAACAATATGGCATGCATGATCAATGCATATGTAAAACATGCTTAAGTAGCTCATGCTCATATAGGCTATCATATGTGTAGAAGAGACCAAATGAGATTTACAAGGTACAAACCCCTTGGTGGTTGATGATGGTTTCACCCCATCATCCCAGTTGTGTTGTACAAACCCCTCAGATGGTTGATGATAATCACACCTTATCACAACGGTGGTAAAGTACAATCCTCTCACATGGTTTATGAGTACAAACCCCCACCTCGGTTGATGAGTATATAAGCCCCCACCTTAGTTACCTGGGATCTCATGCCCCCGGATCGGGCATAGTCTAATGCAACACCTTATATAGAGTATATCATATACATCAGCTCATTTCATCATCATGTAGTCAATCATATCATATCTCATTCTTTGGACCTTACAATAGATCAAAGATTTGTAGCTCAAAATATAGCAAAATAGTCACAATTTCACATAGCTTTAACATAGTGTGAAGTGAATTTCATAATAAGCAAGACCCATTTGTAAATCAATTTTAAATCATGCAATTTAAGTAAAAGTAGGCTTAGGTATCATGGCTGAAAGGAACCCATGAAAGAAACCCATATATGTTGACTTTGGAGAGTTTCTTGAAGAAGATTTGAAATGGAGGCCTGAAGCTTAAATGAAATCCTTAGATCCGGATGAGTTTTGGGACTCTTGAATCTTGATGAGGACTTGGGGCTTGACTTGGTCTCCGTGAATTCTAACAAGACTTCTTGAAAACCTTGAGAAATGATGGAGAATTTAATGAACACTGGAGAGGAATTTGAGAGTTTTTGGTGAGTTTTTAGGGCTAAAAATGGCTAATGAATGAGGGATTTTCGTTCGTACATGTATAGGGTTATTACCAATTACCCTAGAGTAAAAGGAATAATTTTTAGAAATTTTGAACTAGTCCACATCAGGTCCTCATCGCGGGAAGCTACTGTTTTTGCGAGGTTTTATCAAAAAATAGTTTTCTTGGTACAGACAAAATATACCTTGTAGGTACTCATTTTCCCACACAAGTTTGCCCTTTGAACAAGAATATGAGGTCGAATTCGCAAAATTCTGTACGAATTTTGAGATATTGAAAAAATGTATCATAGAGTCTTTCCAAGCTACGTGGAGGGGTGTTTAAATATCCCCGATTTAAGATATAAGGGAATTACGATTATGGGGGCATTCCTAGGCAAGTGTGGGGAGTTTCAATATCTCCCCCATGGGAACATTTGTCTCCGAATGTCAAAGAGACGTATATAAGAAGAGTAATCATGAACAAATCAGCCCCAACAAGAATGCAACAATACATTTAAAACACCATTTTCAAAATCTCAACATAAGTGTCAAAAATCGTCACAAACTTGTCAACATGAACATGGATGCATGCAAGTGACATAAGGGGCTGAAACATAAGACTTGAAATCACAAGAAGGGGTTGAACATGTTATCATAAGCTTGAATAGAATGAAAGAGGTACGGATATCGCTTTTCCATGCCTGCTCCGGCTCCTCAAGAGACATTTTCGACTTGACGATTCTTCTACTGGGCCTTGACGAACACTACACCCTTACCAATCAACTTTTTCAACCCTTCCATCCAACGTCCACCGAGACCTCTTCCTAAGTCAACTTATCCTCCACATCACCCACAATCTTACGAGTTCTATAACACTAGAGTTACCACACATGCCTTCAACCTAAAAGCATGAAAAAATAGACAAACCATAACCATATCCCTAGGAAAATCCCATCGATATGCAACCTTACCAACTTCTTCTACACTCTAAAAGGAAATCACAACTATAACTCATTTGTCAACCTTAACCACACCTATTCCACTTGTTGCCACGAACCACCATCTCCCCCTCGGGAGATAACCTCCACTCTCCTATCTTTCCACCCAAAACATCCAACTCTAATAAGACGGAATCAAGGCCTTGCTTAATATAGACCTCCTCAACCAAAGAAGATTGGAACCACCAAGAACACTATACTACCATTCTCCACTTCTCTCAACCTAACTTCCAATCTAACCAACTGATGGAGCCTGCTAGTCTCCTCCTTGCCACTATTATCCACACACACTAGACTACTTAGAGCACCAATCACAACACTAGCCCTACCGGAGAAACTAATGCACGCTCATACATAGTCCTTAAAGAATTCTAACTGCCTTCTCGCTATCCACAATGCACACCTATCATATCTAACAAACAACCTCTCATCCTCCAAGACTTGCAATACTGCCCCCAAAATTCACAAGCTCTAGACAAATCAATACTTCATTACTAGGGAGCACCGCAAACATATCAAGGTGGGTTTAGGACCGTATTCAAGAACCCACAAACAACACTGATGCATAAGTCAACCAAACAACTCCATCAATACTAATAATGCTCACTCCTACTCTGGAAAGACACTTAGGGATATCACCGACCCTTATCCTTACTTGGGTACAAAACCCGAACCCCAAATCAACCTTAGAGAAGTGACTAACCTATTGTAGTTGACTAAATAGATCAACCATCCTTAACCATCATATCACAACCTTACGAGTTCTATACTCATTGGAAGCATGCTATGTAAATAGCCAAACCACCACAAGAACTCCAACCTATCAAGCTAGGGTCAACTAAGATCACAAGACATAACTCTATGTAACAAGATGTCATGCCCCATGTCCTGTTAGGACGGACTGGCACCCGTTGCCTGTAAGGCCCAGGAGAACCAACCTGTAACTATGTGCTTACTATACGTATTACGAGGGGTTCTACCTTAGCATGCCTTAAAGTAGATAAACAGTGATAATAAGCCAAAAGGAAATGCATATGACTAGGCCATTGGGGCCACGG
>JAABOM020059979.1:0-12276 GCA_011800125.2 Solanum clarkiae
TTAGTAACGATACATAAAGTTCGAATGAAGAGCAGGATCGGGACATTACCTTCGTCGGGGCAGCGAATCGGGACAAACGAGCTTTGCAAAGCTATGACGATATCAAATCGATTTCTAAAATTTATTTTCTGGAAGCTTATGGTTTTTTGGTTTTTTGATTTCCTGATTTTCGATCTTTTTTTTTGTTTTGGTTTCGATCGATTCCGCGAAGAAGAAAAGAAGTTCGTTCAGGAAGCCTAAAAAATGAGTCCCCCTCCCCGAGTTTTCGACCGTCTTTCCCCTGTTTCTCTCTCTATCCTCGTAAGTCCGTCGAAGGAGAGCCCGAATAAGCCCTATAAAAAAGGATTTTTTAACGAAGAAGAAGGAGAATCGGAAGGGGAAAGGGTATGGGGAATGAAAATGGTATCGGAAATGAAAATGGTATGGGGAAGGAATTTTTGGGGAAGGGACCAAGTTTGGGGAAGGGGAAACGCATGGGGAAGGGAATGGACGAAGGGTTTGGGCGGTGGGAAGAAGAGGGGCGGCTAGGGTTTTGTTGGGAACAAAATGAAGAAGAGGAGGCGGGGAAAGAGAAGAAGAGGAGATATAAGGGATATTTGGGAAATTGGGGGCGCGTGGCCCCCACGCGCCTAGTTTTAAATTTTTATTTTTTTAATACTTTTTAAAAATTGTTAAAAACAAAAATAAAGCCCCGTAAATAATTTGACACCGTAGAGGGTAAAAATTGGGTGTCAACAATACTCGATAAACAAATAGAAAAAGATATTTTTCTAAAAATATGTGTACATACCTATAAAAAAGATAAAAATAAATTAGGAGCAGAGGATCAGATGCAAGTGAGATATAATTTTATTTATTTTAGAAAAATTTAATTTTTTTAGGTAGGAGTGGAGTAGGGGCTAAAGTTTGAACTTTTAAAAAATATTTTATAAAAGAGATAAAAAAATAAAAGAGGCGAGGATTGTTAGGAATGGGTGGGCGGTACATGAGGGTGGAGGCAATAGAGTAGGTGAGAAAAGTATTTTAAATTTTATTTTTTAAGAAATAATATTTTTTTGGAAAAATATTTGTACTTTAATCTTTTACTTTTAACTAATACTAATATTTTTATTTATTTTTTGTCAATGTGGCATGCCATATGACAAGATTTTCTCCAATAAAATAGAGAGTGCATTACACACACCACTGAGGTGTGTTTCTCAAACTAATAAATGATAGTTTAAGTGTGTTTCTCAAACTTTCAATACTTTAGGTGTGAAACTCAAAAAAGTCGTCTAGTTTAGATGTGTTTTATATACTTCATCTCTTATTTAAACTCCAGTTTCCTGTGTGAATAATTAGGTTTTGTCATCTCTTCTTTCTCATTTTCTCACATAGTATTAGCGCGTTTATGAGAAAATTTATCACTGTACGACATACCAGTAATGACTTTTGGAAGAAGAAATTAGTCACCACTTTCAACTTTTTCCGATGACCATTGTCTGCATCAACATTCTTTTCTGGTGGTATTGTGCAAGAAAACCAACACCGCCACAAGGTAGATCAACGTTTGGTGAGAAAACCCTTGGAAGAAGCTCCGATAGAAGACCCATCATCAGGAGGTCTTCGATAATATTTTAGGCACACGCTGACACATCTTTCGACAACTTTCCAATGAGTTTCTTTCTTATCTGGGACTCTTCTTCTCGAGATGGTCCTACGCATCCATATTCAGCCATATTCTAAAGATTTTTTCCCATTTTTCTATGGGTTTTCAGATTCAGGTATTTGTCCATTAGAATTTCAGTCGAGAGCTAGATTTCAAGTACTTTGGTAACATCTACATCTACCATATATTTGAAATTTGCTTTGATCCATCATCGATGTCTCTCAGATTCGATATTTTGGTGCTAAAGGCTGATCCCTGGAAAATCCTCATCTCAACTGCGAAGTGTTTCGAGTCTTCTCCTGTTGTTCTTATTTGGTTCTTGACTCTGTTGTACACATCCTTAATTGCTCTTATGTAAGACACATGTACGCCTCTAGAATCCAAACATCTCTATAGAAACTACCTTGGGAATTTATCGTATTCCTTTTCAAGATTAATGAATACCATATGTAAGTCTCTTTTCCTATCCCAAATTGCTGCGACAATCTCCTTAAAAGATGGATGGCTTCTGTAGTTAATTGATCGCCCCAATATGAATCCAAATTGGTTTTCAGAACTAGACACATCCCTCTTCATCTAAAAGTCTTCCACCTTTTCCCAAAATTTCATTGTGTGGTTTAGTAGTTTCATAGCTCTACAATTATTGCAATTTTGAATATCATTCTTATTCTTGTACAATGGGATCATTATACTCCACCTTCATTCTTCTGGCTTTTGAGTGTCTTAAAAAATGATATTAAACAACCTAGTTAGCCACAATATACCTACTTTGCCCGCGCCACCAGAATTTCACAGGAATCTCGTCTGGTCAAGTTGCTGTTCCCATTATCATCTTATGAATTTCCCCTGAAACCTCCTCTAACTTTATAAACCTACAACACTCAAAGTCTCGACAACTCTTGGAGTGCTATAAATCTCCCAACACAATGTTCCTATACCCTTTTACATTTAAAAGTTTATGGAAGTATAACTGTGATTAGGTGTAATGTATGCCTCTTCGACTAATATTTTGGCATCCTCGTACTTATTGCACCTCACTTGGCTTGGTCACAATCTCTTCTCTTTGAATTAATGAGCATATACTGCTTCTTTTCTTTATCTTTGTCCTCTAGTTCATCATACAAGTGTTCGAATGATATTATCTTAGCTGTAGTAATTTATCCTCTCTTCTTTTTACATTGTTTTGTATCTCTCCTTATTCGTCCTCCTTCTCATTTTTGCTTTCCACTAACTTCACATAAGCAACCTTCTTGGCTTCCACTTTCCTTTAGACCTCTTCATTCTATCACAGGTGATTTCCCTAATAAAGTAACGCATCAATATACACTTTTCACAATTTCAAGTGTTCGCGATCGTCAAAAGTATATTACCCAACTTGGATTTGGGGTTGAACCACAGAGAAATGCTCAGGTTAGAATTCTATTCAAGAAGTAGCAATGGTACTTTAATCTTTTGTAGCATGAGCAAGCATTACATAGAAACTAACAATAATCTGAAAGTAAATCATGGGGAAAATTTTCACTACAACTACGCAGTAATAGCAACGAATACAAAGGTTTAAATAACTTCTAAGGGAGATATACAAGTAGTAATTGGCATGGGTGCTTGAAAATACTCAAAAGATAATTAATCTACTTGGGTAGGTCAGGTGGATATAGTGTTTGAACATAACTCTCTCAAACTCAAGGTCGACTTTCGGTAATACTTTCTCAAGCTACTATGGGTTCAAGACATAACACCTCAACCTTAAAAAAACTCCCAAATCTCTAAGGAAATTTCATAGATTCAACGCATTAATTGCTATTTATTATTTAACCTCACCTCATGCAATCCTCTCGAGCATACATGTGGATCCTAAGCTAGGATTGAGTTTGCAACCTCAATCCATAATGAAAGCATGGCTAACTAACAAAACCCATAAGAATTCATCAATAACCCAAGTAAAGTTAAACACTCAATAATCAATTACTGCATTATAGTCTACATTATCCCCCTACAAGTATTGGGGTTTTCAACTAATCATCAAACAGAGAATTGGTAAATTACCAAATAAATTTCCTTCTACTGTGATTGTCTTCAAGGTCAAGAATTCAGAAGAAATCAATACAAATTCTTTGCAAAACCCTTACTCTCTCTCTAAGAAAAGGAAAGTTTCTTTTTTTTCTTTAAGCAAGAAATTATACACCTTTATTCTAGAATAATGTACTATTCTCTAAACTAAAGTTGAAACTCTCGGAATTATCCCACTCACTCTTGCCAACCACTGAGCTATTTATACTCTGTACAAAAAGTACAGAGTATCTTCCTCGAATTTCCAATCTGTGACATTAATCGACCTTTCCAATCAATTCGGCGACTCGCATAACATGCCTTCAGCTCGCAGAATGCTCCTCTGGACTAGTCTTGAAGTGGAACTTTGACGATCTCAGTCGAGCTTGCCAACCTAGTGGCGGTGTGCCATTTGGAGCTTGAGTTCACCCTTTAACCAGTGACTCTAGGCTAAATTAAATGACCTATTATGCGAGTTATATCGAAGTCATCAATTGGGTTGGCGAATCACCAAATCCCTTCTTTAGCTCACCCTTTTTCCAGTTGGCTTGCCTCCTGCCAGTGATCATTTGGCGAGGTCGCCAAAGTACCCTTTTGTGATGCTCAGTGTTCAATACTTCCTTATTAGCTCCCTTTTGACCTCTTCTTGCATGTTCGTGTCCCAAATGTTCCCCGATCTTCATCTTGCTGCAAAAACAACAATTCATGTCAGTATATAGCATAAAATAGAGCACCAAGGATACTTTTTATGCACAATTTAAGCTCTAGATGAGTGCAGATTCACTACTCATCAATCACCTATCCCTTTTATACCCACTCGAGTTACCTTAACCCGTAACACCTCTCTAACTACGACTTAAGACAATTAATTGTCCTAGTCCACGTTTAAATGGAGAGCATATCAAAGAAAATATTATAAAGCATGACAAAACATCCTAAAGAAAAGGAAAATAGCTACAACAAAATAGTGCAATAATCGAAGTATAAAACATAGTAGAGTAATAGAAATTTGACGACAAACAACTATTGGAGAAATAATACTAGTAGTAAGGAAGGATAACCACCTTAATTTGTATCCTCTACAACCTCTTATGTAAAGTCATTTCCTCAATAAGATGCAACTGTGTTATGTCCTATCTAATCACCTCTCCTCAATGCTTTTTTGTCTTACCTCTTCACTTCCTAAAACCTAGCTAACCTCTCACACCGCCACATTGGGGCATTCCTCCATCTCCTCTTCACATGCCTAATCTACCTTAATCTAATTCCTGATTCTCATCAACCACCAAGGTCACAACTACCTTGTCTCTGATATTCATCTCTCCTAGTATACCTACATATCCGCCATATGCTTATCTTCGTAATTTTCATCTTCTAAACGTGAGAGTGCTTGACTGGACAACACTCTATACCATGCAACATAATTGGTCTAACCATCATTCTATAGAACTTGCCTTTAAGATTTGGTGGCATCGTCTTATCACGTAATATTCCAAATGTGAGCCTCTATTTCATCCGCCCTGTACCAATATAAAGTGTGAGATTGTCATCAAATTTCTCATTTCCTTGGATAATAAACCCAAGATACTTGAAACTTCCTATCTTTTGGTTGACTTATGAATCAAGCCTCACTTCCACGTCAGTATCAAGCGTGTTACATCACTGAACTTGCGTTCAAAATATTCTATCTTGGTCCTACTTAACCTGAACCCTTTTGACTCGAATGTCTATCTACAGTCCCTAATTTATATTCTTTTGGTTGAAGAATTGTGAGGTGGAGAGTATTTTTTGATCCTTTATAGTGGGAATAAAAGCTGACACTCCTATTTTCTTATTTTATTTTTTTGGTCGATTTGGTGCACACGAAAACTTGCTTCTGTAGCTTGTTGACTTATTACAAGTATACTGCCCCACCAAATTGATATTATCAATCATCCACACCCTAATTAAGATATCCATCTTTAATTTTCCTAGGAGGTACCAATGCATTTCTGTTCATGTACTTGGATATCTTTTGACCGCAATGATGCAAATTTGACTAGTTATCAGAAAATAAAAGAAAAAACCAGTTTGACTGTTGATTCCAAGACAATATTGCTTGATATTTTCAAAATGCCACTCCACTTTATGACATTAACAACTATTATCCTATTTTACTTTTTTTCAAGCTGAATTTTATATAACAAGATGATCTAATTCCTTTTTTAAGTGAACTTGCTTAAAAAGCTATATTGTCCTTGGAGGTGGGGATGTTATTTGATATTCTCTCCTTATGTGATTTTTTTTTGATCCGTCTTAAAAAAAAATGTTAACTTACTCAAATTGGAAATAATTTACCTTTAAAATTTTCTTTTTATATTTAATGAAATGATTCTCAACCATACAAATATTTTTAAATAATTTTAAACCACAAGTTTAAAAAATATTTCTTTTTTTCTTAAAAATTGTGTCAAGTCAAAAAGTGTTAGATAAAATAGGACCGGTATTAGATATTCCGTCTCTTTATCCTGTTGCAATCATGCCACCTTAGGCTGTGGTTTTGGTGATATTTATAGTTGTCATTTTACCTTATTCTCGTGCAGAGATGAAACATGTATTCATTTTCTGAGGGCACATTTCCTCAAAATTAATCGATATGATTGTACTTATATCCTAAAATGCTCTCGAACTATTAGAAATCGTATAATAATATTTTTCATTCACCTATTAGGCTTAAAATGTCCTATCATTTACTTTGGGTCCAAAAATATCCTCCATTCATCTTTTTGGCTCACTTATACCTTTCAAATCAACAATCTTTTTTTTTAAAAAAATATTTATTATTTTTTATTTTCTTATGAAATAAAGTACAACGCCATCCTCAATTTTCTTTTTACAAAAAAAAAAGCTTAATTTTTTCTTTAATTTTTGGGTTATAAAGAAAGATGTTATTTTGATTTGTACAAAATATGTGAAAAATATGATTAAAAAAATAAACAAGTAGTTTCACTGTAGTTTCTTTTTTTTTTTTTTAAATTTAGGGCCATGAAGAAGATATATTTTTTTTTTGGATTTAATAAATTATGGGAAGTAAATCTTTAGAAAAAGTCTCTTAAAAAATTTAAAGTTACAAAAATACACAGTTCGATTTTTGTTTTCAAATTTGCACATACATGTATTTTATGTAGACAAAATAATTAAGCTTTTGGGGATCAAAGCGATTTATTAGAACCAATTTAAATTTCTTTCGTTTTTTTTATTTAATCAAATTTGAATTTTTTTTTTGTTATTCTTAATATGACATTTAAGAAACAAAAACTTGCTCTTTGGACAAATTAAAAACTTACTTTTTCATTAACTTTATATATTTTTTTAAAAATTTCTTTTTAGAAAACTAAATTGGTTAATTATTTTAATAAATCACTTTGATCACTTTTTTTTAAAAAATTACTTTGATCCTTGAAGAGATACATTATTTCGGTTTGGATAAAATATGGAAAGAAATCTAATAGAGGTGGAAATTTATTTTATTTCATAAGAAAATGAAATATAATAAATATTTAAAAAAGAAAAAAAAAGAGCGAGATTGGTTAGTTTCAAGGGTATAAGTGAGCCAAAATGATCAATGAAGGGTATTTTTGGACCCAATGGTGGATGAACGAGGCATTTAAGTCCCATCGGTGGAGGATAATTTTGTACCATTTTCAATACTTCGATTGCATTTTAGGTTCTTTTTCATTATTTTTATCAAGAACACAATGTCTATGTTAATGCTTGCAAATGGGGTTGTAATTTCTAATTCTTTAAGCAAGGCTGTATGATGTTCTGTAACTTTTCTATTAATTAGGTTTACATTGATGTGTGGAAGTGTTCTGTCCAGAAAAATTTGATAGGTTTACATTGATGTGTGGAAGTGTTTTGTCCAAAAATATTTGGTGTGTGGAAGCGTAATGAAAATCATTACTTTCAGCGAACAAACCTTTGTAGTTTGACAAGTCAACAGGGAATATATCTGCATGATTCATTCTGTCTTTGCTCTGTAGTGGAAAGTTTGTTGATATGCTTGGCAAACCTTGTTCTTGTTTCTGAAATGTTAAATGTTTGCGGAGTGAAGACCAAGTGATTAGTTCAAATGTGTGTCAGAGGAAGTTAGTTACAAGCAGTTAGTGCACAGTACTCAAGATAATAGAGTCAGTGGGAAGTTCTGTCCATTTTGTATTCCGTATATATTTATAATTCACTCTATTACAATATCAATGAAAATTACAATCTTCTCTCAGAATTTATCTCTATTCTCGCTCAATCTATTTGTAATATCCCATACATTAAAAGATCGAAATATGAAAAAAAAAGTGCAAGATTAGTTTTTGATATAAGGATGTATGAGCACTATCTATAGCCTGTGGTTGGGTTTAGAGGCCGCAGATAGGGCTTGTGCATAGGACAAGACTTAGTGAAAATTTGGGAAGTTGGGGTTGAATGTATGAAGGATCCTTACGAATCATAAATATGTCTACAAGTTGCGGGTTAGAGTCGTGATTGAGGTTTAGAGAATGGTGTAATTAAGTTCAACATGATGAGACCACTTAATAGTCGTGGTTTGGATGATGGGTCGTGAAAGGGGTTCGTGGCTTGAGTTTTGAGATGTAAAAGTTTGCTACGTGTTGGGTGAACCTACGAGGAGTATCTACGACCCGTAAAAAGGACTACATGTGTTCGTAGATAGAGATCCCAGTTTCAAATTTTTTATTTCGGGGTGCAGCCAGGATGAAACCCCCTACCTACGAGCTGTAGATAGACTATGACCCATAGACCAGGGTTGTGGTTTCCCTTGACAGTTTTAAATGAAAGGCTTTTCTAACCTTTTCTCACATCCTAAGTCCTAAACTATGTCGTTTTGGCTTCTAAAACTATCCATATCAGCCTAATACTAACCAATTCCTCCTCATTCCAAATCATTCTCCAAATTATTCTAAATCTAAACTCCCAAATTTTCTCTCAAGGCTCTTTGAAGGCTCAAGCTAGGGTTTCAAGATTTCTTCTCCAAGCTCATCTTTTTTCAATAGATTTCGTTCAAGATATGTGAGTTTCATTCAAGGGTATCTTCCACCCAATGGAGCCTAGTATTTTCAACCTATTACTTTCAGTTCAAGCTATGGAATTTCATGGGTCTTATAGTATCACTTTAAATACATATATTATGATTTATCTACTGCCATATGATGTATTTTGCTATAAATTGATATTTATTTAAGAGAAGTTTATTTATAAGGTGTTTGATTACAAGCTACCTGGAGTTTTGAAGTTCATGGTTAGTTGTTTTATGAACCATCCTAATTGATGAATTTCATGATATTTATGCATAATCTCCTTGCATTGAACTCTTTACAGTCCAAATATATTGAACCCACCTTGTTTTACATTATGCTTCAATGAAATACGATTTGAATGGTAAGTGGTTCAACCAAATATTTATGAAATATATGATGTAACGACCCCCATCTTAGGAGCAGTGAGTACAGAAAAGTTGGCCTGAAAAATAACTTGGAGTCTGGTTTTGTCATGATCCAACCCTAGGGCCTAGTCGAGACACGACGAATGGGGAACCCGAAGAAACCCCAATCAAGCCTCTCAACTTATCATTACACATCATTGGTCTCGGAAGCATGTAAAAGATATAAAACAAGCATAAGGGGCAAAGGGGCTAAGGGATAGCTCGCCAAAAAATCAACATCAAGACAAGGAGTCATAGCTTATATCATAATTACCTAGCTTGTCCAACAACACCTCTAAATACATAGATAGAGCGGGGGCCAAGACAAAGTAACCGAGATCACCCTCATAGTCAAAATAGAATATAAGAAAGTATCTCAATACATAGATAATAGCAATCATAGAATAAGGTCCCCGAAATGAAGGACTCACCAACAAGCTTGGAATAACGCCGACTAGCCACGTGGAGGTGGAGGATGATTAACTTGGGCTCTGGTTCCTACATGGTGATATCATGTAGGCAAGAGTATGCGTTAGTATGTTTGAATATACTAAGTATGCGGGATGCAATGCAACAAGAGATAAGTTTCATAATTAATATGCATAACAATAAACAATAGGCATGATATAGCAACATGACATGTATGATCAATGCATAAGTAAAATATGCTTAAGTAACCTATGCTAATATAGGATATCATATGTGTAGAAGAGACCAAACTAAATTTCCAAAGAACGAACCCCTTGGTAGGTTAGTGATGTTGCCACCCCATTACTTAGGTGGATGAGTACTAACCCTCATGTTGGTTAGTGATAATGTCGCCCTACCACCATGGTGGATAAGTACAAACCCTTCTCTAGCTTGACAGGTACAAACCCCTGTCTAGGTTAGTGATGATGCCGCCCCATCACCAGGTGGAGAAATATAAACCCTTCACTAGGTTATCCGGATGCTCAAATCCCCGTGATTGGGCATGGTCGATTCTACACTTTATATAGGATTCGTCATAAGCTCTAGTGCAACACTTCATATAGGAATAATCATATACATAAGCTTATTTCATCATCATTACATCATTCATATCATATCCCATACTTTAGACCTTCATTTCCTCAAGAAACCATAACCAGACACTTTATCAAACACCTTGGGGGTGTGTAGTGAGGGTAAAAGACAATGCAATTTGGAGATGAAATATTACAAGAAAATTCACAGTAAAAACATCAACCAACACCTTACAACATCCCCAAGACATTCACATCAAATTCCCTTATCAAATCCAACATTAGATCCATGATTTAGAGCTCAAAACATGCTAAAACAACCACACTTTCATGAACTAAAATCACTGTGCAATAAATTTCTTAATGTACAAGACCCACATGTAAAATCAACTTTAAAGAATGCAATATTAGCAAAAAGGAGGCTTAGGCACCATGGGTGGAAGGATCCAATGGTTTAACACCACATACCTTTGCTTTGGGGAAGTTCTTGATGAAGTTTGAAAGTGAAGGCTTTAAGCTTGAAGAGAATCCTTAGTTCTAGATGAGGGTTTTGAGTCTTTAATTTCAGAGTAAAAATATGACTAAGTGTTTTGGGGAGTACTGGAAAATGTTTATGATGATATAACGGTAAAATTTGGCTAAGTATTGATAAAAATACGTTTGGGAAAATTTGGGCCCAACACTTAGAATAATTGGACCGCATAGGAAAGAACTGCCAGGGAAAATACACCTCTCTGTATCGCGGAGAGGACGCAGAGGAGAAATTACACATGAGCGCGGCCTTGGCGCGTCGCGGAGGCAACGCGAAAACCTCACTGGAATTCGTCACTAAAAAATTATAATTTCTAATTTTTCGCTCTTAAATCGAGGTTAGACCCTTTTTTACCTAATTTTGACTCCTTGATCACAAATATGAAGTCAGATTTTTGAAATAACAAACGAATTTTGAGATATATGGAAATTAAAATTTTGGCGTTTTGAGGTACATTTTCGGGTACTTTTTTGAGATCGTTTCAATATCTCCCCTTGGGAACTTTCATCCTCGAATGTAAAAGAGACGTACAAGGCAAGAGTAATCATGAACAAATCAGCCCCAATAAGAAGGCAACATAACATGTAAAACATTATTTTCAAAATCTCAACATAAGTGTGAAATCATCATAAGTTTACCCACTTAAACATGAATGCATATGAATGACATAGGTGCTGAAATGTAAGACATGAAATCACATATAGGATTTAGGATTAGTATCTTAGGTTTGAGTGGAGTAGAAAAGATGAGGATACCACTTTTACATGTCCACTTCGGTCTCCCATGTAGTACTTTTAACTTGTTGGTTCCTCCAAAGGACCTTAACGGATGCCACCTCTTTGTTCCTCAATCTCTTCACTTACATATCCAAGATCCGAACCAAAACCTCCTCATAAGTTAAGTTGTCCTCAACAACACCCCCAACATCAAGAGGTACAATGGCATTAAGATCACCAACACATTTTCTCAACATAGAGACATAAAACACTGGATGAACCAAATTCATTTCACTAGGCAACTTCAACTCATAAGCTACCTTACCAACCCTATTTATCACCTCATAAGGACCAACATACCTTGGACTCAACTTCCACTTTTTACCAAAGTAGACTACACCTTTCATTGGAGAAACTTTCAGATAGACCCAATCACTCACTTTGAATTTAAGGTTTTCTTCTCACACCGGCATAGGATTTTTGACGACTTTAGGCTATCCTCAACCTCTCCCTAATCATCTTAACTTTCTCAAGATCCCTTATGAGAAGATCCAGTCCCAATAAAGCTACCTCTCCAGCCTCAAACCAACCTGCTGGTGATCAACGAGGTCTCCCATAAAGAGCCTCAAAGGGAGCCATACTGATATTAGAGTGGTAGCTATTGTTGTATGCGAATTCAATCAAAGGAAGATGGTCATCCCAACTACCCTCAACTCCAATATACATTCCCTAAGAATATCTTTAAGGGTTTGAATTGTTCTGTCGGCTTGATCATCTGTTTGAGGGTGGAAGGCCGTACTAAGGTGAACTCTTGTACCAAGACCCCTTTGGAAAGACCTCCAAAAGTGTGAAGT
>JAABOM020059980.1:0-12276 GCA_011800125.2 Solanum clarkiae
CACATTTTCCTCTCACTAGGATGAAGACAAATAAACGTAACTTAGGAATCATTATTAATCTATCAAGGTAAAATAATACTCACATTTTTTTTCATTTTATTATTTATATTAATTACTTATTTTTTAAAATCTATACAAATATCAATTAATATGAATATTATAATAAAATATTTATATTAATTATTACTCTTTTGTTCCTACTTCACTTAACCCTTATTAACTTGGAACAGAGATTAAGAAGAAATAAATGATGAGATAATTTTATCAAAGTACGCTTCGAGTATAATAAATATTATATCTTAAAAAATGTAATAGGGAAATGATAACATTAAATTAGGAACTAAGTGCAAAAATTATCTCTTAATTTCATAAAATTAATAAGTATTGAACATCTTAAAATAATACAGACACAAGTAAAAATAAAAATATTTTATAAAAGATATATAAAGTTAGATAAATAAAAATAAACGGAAAAATAATAAATGTAGTAAGTGATGATAAAATTGGCAGGTGGTCACGATGAAGCCCGTCTTTCTCGGGTCTGCCATCCAATTGCATAATGGCTGCCAACTCCTTTCTAATATGGAAGTCTACTCTGTCTCCATAAGTCAAAGTTTTAAGTTCCATAATTATTGCTACAAATAGAAATAGAATTCAACTTTGTATTGCAAACAGTTTTTTTGTCAAATTATATTAGAGCCTACAGTGTTTTTTTTTTCATTACTATCCTAAATATTAAATAACTCCACAAAATAATAATAATAATGAACAATTGTTTTCCAGAACATTATTAATAAAATTAATTTAATAATTAAATTTTTTTTGATCAACATAGGTCAAATAATATAAAAGGAGCTTTTGTTGAAAAAAAAAGCTGGAATAAGACTTATGAGAGGGCGCATTAGCGAAAGTAATTCAAAAGTCCGTATCGTTTTTGTTTTGTAATGCGTGGTCCTTTAAAACCAAATTTATAAGCCGATACATGTGCGGGTGTGCCTTTTACACTTCCAGTAATTCTCATGTGATACTACTAGTCGATGTCAATTTCATTTGGCCTTCAATAAAATTTATATACTGCGAGATTCAAAATTTAATATTCTCTTCGTCTATTTTTATTTGTTTAATATATTATTTTTGAAATATTTAATAATATTTGTCCAGTTTATGAAATTAAGAGATAATTTTATACTTAGTATTTAATTATTTTTATAATTAATTTAGTTATTTTCATATTACATTTTTCAAGACATTATATTTATTATATTCAAGGGGTGATTTGATAAATTTACCTTATCATTACTATTTCTTAATCTCTTTGTCAAGTCAGTAGAGGATAAATAAAGATAGACGGAGGAAGTATTTTATAATAATTTTAAGTTAATAAGTATTACTATATAAAAGAATTTATTACTTTCTTCATTTAAAAAATAATGATGTAACTTGAATTAGTATTTGGCACAGAATTGTTCTAAATTAGAATTATGTCAAATATATCAAAATGCCTTTTAATTTTATGGACTAAACATGCAACGTGAAAAATTAAAACGAAAGTGTTGCCAAAAAAAAAATCATTCTTTTCCAAACGAACGAAAAAAAAAAGTCCATCTTTTTCTTAAAATAGAGAAAATACTAAATATTTATATTTATAAAAAAAATTGTACAAAAATTATTATATTTTCGTGAATTCATAATTGAGATTCTAGATCTGCCTGGCTGATGTACGACTTTCGAAAGAAATGCGATTTGAGCCATGTTGCTGGATAGTGCATATTGCGTTGCTCGTTTCCAGATGTACAAATAGTATCTGATTCAACTTTTAAAATTACTTTATTTTTAATAAATATTTTTTAAAAAAAATTAATCAATTAATTTAAAAAATATTTTTGAGCCGTAACTAGTAATCAAATTTCTAAAAAGGTATTTTTAAGAGTAGTGTCTGAAAAGCATTTTAAAAAATGGCCCAAAAAATTACTCCTTCAGCTCACTTTACTAGTTACATTTTTTGCACGCCCTTAAAAAGTTGCTATATATTTTGACTATTACCCTTATTTATTATATTTAACTATTTAGTAGTATTTGTATTATTTTTACTATTATTACTCTCTTTTCTTTTCATCAGGCGTATATGTGTTAGTTTTATCATATTTATATACTGTCATGTGTTTTCACTTACATTTCCTTTTGTCATATCTAGTTATTTCTACTTATGGATTTTGAGCTGAGGATTTTAGAAAACAGTCTCTTTACTTCTATGAGTTAGCGGAAAGGTTTGCGTACAATCTATCCTCCCCATACCCCACTTGTGAGGTTTTATTGGGTATGTTCAACCAATGTTCTCTCTAAATTGACAATAACTATTATTATTATTTTATTTATTATTTAATAAATAATACTATCAGTAAAAGGGAAAACATATAACAAACTTTCTTTGATTTCATGAATTTTATAAGTAAATTGAAATAACAGTTTTTAATATGGAGGCTAACCGGCCAAGTAATATGAAATCGGATGAAATATTTTGGACTCTCTATCTCGTTTTAGTATAAACAACAAGTAAAATAGTCCCAAAAGATATATCTTTTTTTAACTAAAAAATAACTTGTATTATTCACCCCGGAAAATAAGAAAATTTGATCAAACACTCATCCTTTGAATAAATATTTTTTTGAAAAAAATAAAAACTGTTGACCTCCAAAATGTTTTACCCAAAGGAGTTACTACTCCTATAATTAGTAATGGGATTCGTGTACTCTTTTCACTATGTCAACAGAAATGGAACACTTGTTAAGTGACTCCTCCAAATTCACCACAACAAAGACGTGGATGTTTTAATTTGGTAACCACTACTTCAACATTTTTCATGAAGGTTCCAATAATAAAAATATAGTATTTAAAATTTGAATTTACGATTTTGAACCCGTTTAAATTATTGAGTCGATCAGCTTTTAATTTTGTATTTAAAAAATTCAAATTCTCCCTCTATTTAAAAGCTAAAAACAATATATTTTATACATACTCTTTCCATTTTCATTTTTAGTTGACAAAAATTTTTTGATTTGATTTTCATTTTTACTCGTCATTTTTGACAAATCAAGATCGGATTTTTAAAAAATTGCCTGGTATATCCTCAATTTATTGTCAATGAGTTAATAATTTAAAAAAAATATAGTGAATGAACTCTATCAATCAATAAGATAAAATGATCAACCTACTATACCAATCATTATTTTTTTAATAAAATATCAAATTAAAATTTAACGATTAAAAATGAACGAGGAGAATATATTACTTGTATAATTTTTCATCTAAGAATACAGATGAACCCTTTGGACCCTATTAAATCTGCCCCTTGCGTTGCTTGATTGTCCGTCACATCCGTCACTTGGTTGATTGATATATATTTCTTCATGTGATATATATATATATATATATATTTTTAAAAAAAAAAAAATCTTAGTATTCAGTTATATTTTTGGTGACATGATTTGTTCAGATCCACACATGATGATGCATGATCAACGTAAACTCTTCATTTTTTCTATCTAGAAATTTGAACAAAGTGTTGTTTCAATTCAATATCTCTAATTTTTAATAAAGTGTTTGAATCAAATACTTTTAATTTATATTTTGAAAAATGTTTGTGTTCTCATTCGTCCATTAAATGTATAGTTAAGTTAATCATATTTAAATATGGTATTTCCTTTAATATATGCATCAATTTCAATCCCCAAGTAAAAAAAGGTGTGGGGTGTTACACTCTTATTGAGGTAGACGAGTATAATTACAAAAAATGACATATTTTATATGATTAGTTTAACTATTTAATAAATATATGAAAACTTACACAAAAAATTTTCAAAATTTAAATTGAAAGTGTCCAGTTATATTATGAGTTGTTCTTATGTATTTGCCAACTAAAATATTTTGACAAATTCAAAGAGTTGATTTTGTATTAAACCTTGTTGGGAACTTATTCAAAAGGGACAATTTAGTACCATCAAAGAAAGTGGCACAATGTATAATCCTGTTCTTCTCTTAATCAGAGGGTTCAGGTTCAAACCTCGGATATGAAGAAATCCTTGGTAAGGGAGTGAATCTTCCCAAATGGGATCCTACAGGCTATGAGACATGAATCTGAAATAGTTGAGCTTCAATACGGGCAATCTGGAATAGTTGGGATATGGAGAAATCCTTGGTACGGGAGTGTTTCTCTCCAAATAGGATTCTACGAGACACGAATCTGGAATAGTTGAGCTTCAATATAAGCCGAATAATTTGGAATAGTTGAGTTCAAGTCTTGAATATGAAAAAATCCTTGGTACGGGATTATTTCTCTCAAATGGGATTCTATGAGACACGAATATGAAATAGTTGAACTTCAACATAGATAATCCGAAATAATTAAACTTCAATGCTAGTTTCAAATATCAGGCGATATAAATTTAAATTAAATGCCAAAAAGTTACATGTTTCTTCAAAGAAAAAAAAATATTTGTGCATAGTAAAATTATGATTGCAAAGGTAAGAGTATCTTTAAATAGACAAATTTTGTCTTTTTTCCTTGGAGTTAGTTCCACTTGATGGAGAGAGTTCCAGTGGAGTGAATGATAAGGTAACACACTACTACTGAGTGACAAACACACACACACTATGTTCTTTTGTCCTTGTCAACAAAGTGCCATGCATTCAATGATGTGATTTTCATGGTTTAACTATACTCTTTGTTACCTTATCTCTGCATGACATAATATCTAGGCAGTAGGCACTAGCTACCTTTTCCCCTTTTTCACGGATTCAAAATTTATGTTTATTTAATATTAGATTTCTTATATTTTTAAAGTTACGAGTTCATATTTATTAGTTATTACATTTATAGCATATCATAAATTAAGACTATTGAGTTTATATGAATTCGATAATATTTAACAATGAGATCTCAACTCACAATAATAATTGAGCTGCATTCGCCCCTATTCTTGTATGTCCGTCCTGTAATACAAATTTATTTGGTATTTCCTTCGATCTTTTTTTTTACTTGTTTAATAAATAGATAATATGGTCTGATATTTTTGAGACGAGAATCTTTCGAAAATAACCTCTCTATTTCTATGAGCTAGTGGTATTGTGGTAAGCTCTGCCTACATTTTGCCCTCTCCACACCCCGCTTTTGAGCGTCCACTGGGTATATTATTGTTTTGTAATATTGTTATTGATGCGGCATATCTTTAAGAAATACTCTTTCTCTTCGATATTAAGTGAACTATTGTGTATAACAATATGTTTATCTTTAAGAAATACTCTTTCTCCTCTTTATTAAGTGAACTATTATGGTAAAACAATATGTTTTTTAAGATGTCATTTAAGGATAAATTTTTTAAGGTTATTTACACTTTCATCCTTTTATTATTTCTAAGTGATTCTCTTGTTAACTGTAAAATAGTTAAAACATTATTAAAAGGAAGGGTGAATTAAGGAAAAAGTCATCACAATTATCTTAAGCTTTAAGAAATCCACTTATATTGAATTATATTTAAAAAGTCCTAACAATTAATCACTTAATATGAATTAGAGGGAATAATAAATAGAATGGCAATTGCACTACAGATGATTTTGATAATTTTCTGAATTGCATTAGAAAGTAATTGTAGTTAATAGTATGAATAATATAGCATAGTAATAGACAAACAAAATTGGAAAACGAAAATATAGTATTTTTCTTATTAGTCCACTTAGAAACGAATGTCATATTTTTATATTCAAAAATCATATTATCCTACTGATATTATTATCTTATGTTTATATTATAATTAATTAATTGATAATTTTTTTTCTTAAACTTCATGTCGAGTCTCGTACCGCCAAATAAAATTGTGGGAGCAGTGAGTGAGTTGTCCCACCTAGCTTAACTGGTAAGCTATGTTTGTGTCCATTGTTAAAGTTCTAAAGCACGTATGTCTTGTAAAAAAGGTAAAAAATGAGGCACATGATTGCGCAGAATAAATGCCATTACATAAGCTATATGTGTGTCCACATTTATCTATCTATTCAAAAGATGTCTTTTTCCTATTACCAGAATCCCAGAAACCCTACCACAGATTTCATGTTCAGACTTTTTCTTTTTTCCAATAGACCAAAAAAGCTATGATGATTTTTGATAGGATCGTCAATATAAGCAGCCAAACACAAGTGATTCATTTAATTGGTTCAAAATTTTTATTGGATGAATTCATGATAATTTAAGATTTAGGCTAAGTTTTAACTTAGTCAAGTAGTGTAATCTATTATTTTTTTTTAAAATAATGTCAATTTAATCCAATTTAATTGCCAATTATTTCAACAATAGCAGGATGACGGCTCTTAAAACGAATGTTATTTTATTATCATTATAAATTTTTTAAATTATATTTTTTTATTCCTTAATGAAATGAATCTCAGCCACATAAATATCTAATGATTGTTTTAAACGATAAGTTTTAAAAATATTTCTTTTTTTTTTCTAATATTATGGGTCATTCGGAAACAGTCGCGCTATGTTCTTAAACATATGGGTCAGACTGCGTACATCCGACCCCCCTTTACCCCGCAATGGGCGGGAGCCTTTGAGGCATTGGGGTAATGTTGATGATGTTGATGTTGATGATCGTGACAAGTTAAATTGTGACACATAAAAATTAAATAAAAGGAGCGTAAATTTATCAAAAGAATGTGTTGCAGTGAATGAAATTTCTCATCCTTTAATTAGAAGTTCCATATTTAAGTTAATTATGCTCTAATAAGATATTAGACACTAAATGAGAAAATCAAACAAATAATAATATTATAAATTTGAAATTTGTATCTACCTTTTATTTTCTTGTAGTATAAATAAAATAAATCTGTATATACTTTTTGTTTAGATTAAGCGGTCAAATTGAAGACGATCCAATCTAATTTTAGTCTATTTTAGTTTTAAATGAATTTGAATGAATTATGACTCAAGTCAATTCTTGATTCAAATCATTTTAATTTTTTTATTTTCTAATTCAACCCATTCATTTTTAACCGTTAATCTCCACCCAACCCTACCACCATATACTGACTAAGATGACCAAACAAGAAAAGGTAAAATACTTGGATTTAAACAGCAATATTGTAGGTGCAAGATTATACTGTCCTTTCGTCGCGTGCAACTCTGTTAGAAAATTGTCCAAAATCATAATTATAACGCTAGCTAGCTGCCAGCTGCCATGAGGAAAAGTATGTTAAAAATCTTGGATGTTTTTATATCGTATTAATCTCGCTGTACGCGTTTTATGTGTGATCAACCTCGTATGAACAAATATTACAGAGAAAAAAATACAATTAGTGATGAATTTATAAAAAAATAAATAATTTACTAATTTTGATAAATTATGTATTTATAAACGTCCTACATATAAAAATTTTATCACTAATTAAAACCCATAGTAAATTAGAATTTTTTAGCGATTGTAGGGTATTTTCTTGATTCAAATTAGGAAAAAATAGAAGTCTAGGAGAATTTAAGAGCCTTTTCATGGTTAGAAATTATTATTTATCACTTCTTTCCATATATTTTAAAAGTCAATATTATAAATATAATTAAATAATAATTTAAAGAAAAATAGTGAAATGACAATTTTATCTTTTAACAAAAGGGTAAAAAGTTCAAACAACATTTCTAAGAGGCATTCATACTTTTAATACAGTATATATAGATAGATATAGACAGATTTAATAATAATAAATAAATAGATTAATCAAGTCCTCGTTTCTAAAAGGATTATTTTAAATCCATTTAACTAATCATTTAAGAGATTAAATTTTACCTTAACTTATACACATTTCTTCAAACGATTCAACCCAAAATCTTAAAATAACACGTGAAGACACTATATATAAACTCGTTTAAAAGATTTTTCACAAATAATTAATGAGGAACAAGTGTATCATTTTTTAATTAAGTTGGAATTGTCACATTATTTAAATCTAGGAAATGTCCAAGGCTTTCCAACAACGATTCCTTTCAATTACATTTATTTAGAAGTTTATAATTAACTTCTATTCAACTATAAAGGAATTTTATACGATCAGATTATCTAAAAGAAAAAATACATTATACATGTCATGCTTAATAAAAGTAGGATTAGTAAATTGAAAAATAAAATTGTTCGTTTGCTCAATTAGATAAATGTTATTAATATCTAAAATTTAATAGTTTTATTTGCGTTTTTTCAATACTCCAATATTTACCTTGTTATATTACAATTGACCTTTATGTACGATTATACTTATCTTTTATCTTTGAGAAATGTATTAATGCAAATATATGTTTTCAACTTTGTTGCACTTCCAATTTCATCATACTTTGTGCCACAGCAGGAAATGTAAATTAGAAAGTGTTGCTATCCTTAACCTCATGAGGTAATTTTGCCACCTCTAGCCAGCGAAGCAATAAATTGCGTCGCTCTAATATTTGACAGTCTTCCTTATCAGGGGAATAGCTGCTATCCTTGAATTCTTCCGATTTTTTATTTACTTTATACTATAACTATGTGTACTTTTTAGGTAATTTTTTGATAAATAACTTTTTAGCTAACTAAATTTTCATATAATTCGTCATTAATTTATAACTAAATGGAATTAATATTAAATTTTTATTGTTTAACTATAAAATTTGTTTTCATAAGGTGCGAAATCGGATTAAGCTGGACTATGACTACCCAATAATGAGCGAAAAAACTGAACAAAAATGGTGCTTGTTGTCCAATATTATATGGATATTTTGTCAAGAAATGATCAAGGGAATTAATTGTAGTTCAAGGTTATATTGATAATTACAATAACGATAACAAGTGAGGTTTGGAGAAAATAGAATGTATATCTATTTTATCACTATCTTGTGAATATAGAAAGACTATTTTCAAAATATTTTCAGCTCAAGTGCAATAAATTCTGGTGAAAAAAATAAAAAGTGTAAAGTCTACTAGAAAGGAGCCAAAAATAATAATAAAATAATATGATAATTAAAAATTAATAAACAATATATTAGGATAGACTATTAAAAACAATATTAAACAATACTAAGAATAAAAACAAGCACTACAGTAATTCAACTAATACCATAACAAATACTAGTTATCGTAAGTAAGACAATACTACATGTCTATTAATCTTCTACCTTTATTAGATGTATTGATATATGCTTATTCATCTTTACTATGGCAATATTCGGAACCTTTTTAACAAATTTTGAATTACTTTCAAATTACATATTAAAAACAGATTCTCTCTTTTAATTGAAAAAATTTTAGGTCACTCATCGATTAAAAATATATTCTTCACTTTAATTTGTGACGTTTTCCGTATCGCGACGTCGTGGAAGACACAAGGTTATGGTCTAGAATATCTTTTTTTCTAAAACATTTTAATTTTCTTGTTTATCGAATTTGACGTTATTTAAATCGATTTTAATTCTTATTCGAGATGGAATCGTACATGATTAAAAAGATAGAAGCAACTGACGAGTGTTACTTTTTTTTAAAAAAAAAGAATAACTCCCCAAAATAATCAATGATGAATTGTATGCCTGAAGCAGGAATTAAGAAAATACATAAATGAATAAAAGTAAATACGTTAATATTTCAATTGAAACAGATAAAACAATTGAAAGTTCCTTAAATAAATTATTAAAAAATAGTAATAAATAAGTAAAAACAGATACACCAATAATTAGCCTTCTACTTCAAATAGCTAAAACTGGCGGAACAATTCTAAGCTCATCAATGTTTAATTTTAATTTTTATTTTTATTTTTTTAGAGAGCATCATGACTATCGGAAGCGTCATATATATCTTTATAAAAATTTATTTATTAATGTGTGTGAGAATCCCTAAGTGGCAAGGTTATTTTTTTGGTATATCATGTTTCCTTTGGTTGAGGGTTTTACGGAATTGCAGGCTTCTTAGAGAATAGCAGTGCATCATCTATTTATTTTTACTGGCCTCTATATTTAAAAGAAATATTTATTTCAAAAATAATTATTTACTTAATTTATAATTAATTATTATTATTTTTAATATATTACATTTATTAATATTTAAAAAATAATATAATAATATTATTTTATTTCTTTTTCTAAAATGTGTTAAATTAATAATGAATGGAACACAAAGCTTTAACTCATGGTATTGATGATTTGGGCAGTGGCATGTTTGGCGGGGATGATATGCTAGAGATATTATTTGATAAGGTGGCCGAGGATTGGGGACTTTAACCTCGACAACGAAGAAGTGGAAGAAAAAAAAAAGACACATGAAAGCTAAGGCAACATTTGAGATGGTAGATGATTGAGGAATTTATTCTAAGGCACTTATCGATGCGACTGACAAAGTATAATAATATGACAATACAATAACAACATCTAATAAATTCAAAAAGAAGCGATGAACTATCAATTTTTGCTTGACATATTTGATGAAGAAGACAAGAGAAAAAAGATACTTCAGGTTACTTTATATGGGTAAATTAAGTTTGAGATTGATAACTCAACTTTAGTCTTAAATTTTATATTTTTCCCTTACTTAAGCATCCTCATTTGTAGTATCATCGTACATAGTGTGTTATAAACTTTATAATAATCATAGAATATTGAGTTTTCTCTTTTCTCTAACTGTTATTTTTTTCATGAATGTTAATTAGTAGATCGAGGTTTGTTACCTCATCAGAATTAGTAAGATACGACTTAGCTCCTCTTACTTACATTTTTTTCTTTAAGATTCTTTTTCTTTTTATTAATTAAATTAGTTCTACGCGCACCTTGCCTAGGGACATTGCTTTTAAAAAAAAAGGAAAAAGGGAACACAAAGAGTAGAAATTGGTTGCTTGCTTAATTAGGTCGTAAAACTTTTTAAAACTTTGTCATCACCATTTGCACTAACTTCAATGATTAAAAAATCTATGACCAAAGATTATAAATAATTGAGTGCAAAAGCAATATTCATTCATTGTACAGTATTCATAGGATCTTTTTCTTTATTTTCACTTTACTTGTCTTTTTCCTTTGGCATCGATCAGTCTATTTGTTACTAGTGACTACAAAAATGAATACATAATCTATGGAAACGCATGTGAAAGAGATATTAAAAATGAAGTACTAGGAACTTAGCCATTGTATACTGTGAGATGCAACTTTGATGGGATATGTCTCGGAGATATAGATTGAGTAGTGTGGTCTACTAAAGCTTTCGCTATGTGTAGGATTTGAAGAAGAGCTTAATCATAAAGATTTATTGTACGCAATCTTACCTTGTATTTCTACCAGAGACTATTTTCAAGGCTTAAACCTTTGACCTCCTGGTTACATGGTAGCAACTTTGTTGTGCCGATAGGGACACGTGAACACATACTGAACCCAATTTCAAATTTCATACTTTCAACTAGAAATCAACTCCTTTTTCAACATGAATCAACAATTTATTACTTCCTCAATACCCTTAGAAGGTTTAATTCACAGGGGAAAGGTTAGAAATCAACTTACCTTGAATTTCCTTTACAAGCGCCCAACTTGCAATCACCAAAACCAAACCTTTCTTTAGCAATCTAACACTTCTACGCTACTTGGGGAAACCCATATATCAACCTTGAAGTGTCAATTACAATGAGCAGCTTCAAGGAGAAGGAAAAATTCATTTTTCTCCTTGTTTTCGAACAGTTGCATTTGATGGTCAAATATATGAAATATACATATATAATTTTGTATAAAAAATATATTTGCTTTGTATATTATATGAAATATGCATTTACTTATTATTATTTTAATACATATTCTCTCGATAATCAATTTCTAGATTTCATCTTAAATCAAATTTTGGATGCCCTTCAACAAGAAGATTTAATTCCATCCTTTCTTCCTATTATAAGTATTCTTGAAAAAACAATATTTTTGTTAAATTTTTTTTTATAAATCATGTATAAGGTATTATTTTCAAGTTAACAAGAAAATATTTTTTTGAATACAATCTTCGATGATGTTTATTATTTTATTGATGATTTATCTTATTTTGACTTGTTGCTCATTAGGAATCATTGCCAATTGTCTATGCAAGTTTAATTTATACGCTCTACAAAAATTGAAATTAAAAAAATAATTTGTTGTAGCATATAAACCTATTGGATCCTTTTACCACAGGCATAGGAAGATTGTTGAGGACAGTGATCAGATTAGTTAGGAGAAGTTAGGAAAGTTAAATGTTAGTTAAAGTCAGTTAAGCCTAGTTA
>JAABOM020059981.1:0-12274 GCA_011800125.2 Solanum clarkiae
TTTTTTATCACCTTGAAACTCGATTACCCCTTTCATTATGCTTCTAAAAGCAGAGAGGTTTGCCTTTGATTATTCTAAATATCCGCAAACAAGAGCGGGCTTTTCCCTAGCTACTGCTATCCATGGGAAACCAAAAGAACTATCGAAGGAAAGGGATGCAGCCTCCTCTCCCTTGGCCTTTGGAGAGGAGAGGACAGAGAAGAAAATGTCCTTCACGCAAGATTTTTTGCTTCATGCATCCTTACTAGTAAAAAAGGGGCTTTTCGACCAAGAAGACATTCTGGTAGGAAGGCCGACCACTACATAAGTTGCCATCCGTCCAAGAGAGAAGCAAGCTACCTTTCTTTGATCCCCCTTCGTAGGCAGGGAAGAGAATGAAAACGGACCACAGATGGTAGTCGTGGTTAATTTTAATTCGAGGATCTTACGCGGTGGAGCAAACTCTTCTATTGCGCTGCATTTTCTCTGCCTACCCGGTCCATCGTACTGGAGCGATTCGAGCAGAACAATTAGGTGCAAATTCCATCTTTTCTACAATGCCTGTATAATATATGTATAGATTGAAGATCTCTTTTACTTGAAGAATTTGCACCACTCAATTGGAATCCAGGTTCTCTTCCAAATAATTATTAGTGTTTCCTCCCCTTTTGCAATTTAGGGGAAATTTGCCATCTTAGGTGCTCTGGAACTTGCACTTGGGATATTCAATAACTGTATCCAGGTCATTCCCCTTCTAAAGTTAGATGTAAAATGTATGAGTTATCATGGATATTGCTTGATACTGCTGAATATTTACTTTTCTTGATCTTTTAACACTAAGTTAGACTTCAATTATCCGGTAAAAATGCCCACTAAATCACACACACCATAATATTTTCATTAGGCTAATAAAAAATCTAATTAAAAATTTGAGTGATCAAGAAATTTCAACGAGGCATTTCACTTCTTCTTGTGCCTACAAGTGTCTAATTGAATCAACAATACCAAACTAAGAAGGAAGCATATATATTGACCATTTTGAGTTATAGTGATGATCAATGAATAAAAGCAAAAGTAAATGTCATATTACTGAAATAAGTATGTAGCATTTATAGTCATGGAAATTAATATATATGATTGTCATGACTCGATTTTCAACCGAGTCAGTTGAATCAAGACATCTATCAACTCAGTTTTTACAACATGAAAGAAGCTAAAACATACAACTCCAAAGTTGAATTATTAATAAAGATAAAGTCGAATAACAATGTGAAAGCAAAACAATCTCCCAAGTGGTTTACGAGCTATTTCATAGGAGCAGGGGTTTACCCTATGCGCACCCAAATGGTAGCGGCTACAAGTTCCCCTTGTCATCAAAAAAACGATCTCCCAAGAGTTGATGTTATATTGTCATGAGCAAACTTATATAGCCATGTAGAAATAACTCAATTAGTACAAAGAGCAACACTGGAAATGCAAAAAGATAAATCTAGAAAGGGGTTATGCTTGTCTTCTTGAGATAAATACGGAATTTGAACCAAATTTACTAAATTCAGCCAAACACATATGCCATGAATATAGTTGCACCATCATACATAGCCAACCAACAAATTCACAAACTAATTGCAGGTAGCAGCCAAAATATTTCTATTGAAGAGTTAAGTGCCTGTTTGGATTCACTTATTTAGGTGCTTTTAAGCCAATATAACTTTTAAACAGTTTTAAAGTGTTTTGGTAAAGTTAAAAAGTGCTTATGAACACTTATTTTAAAAGCAAAATAACAAAAAAAAAAATTAAAAGCGATAAGTTAGGATTCCAAACTTATGGCATTTGACATATGTCATACGTCAAAAGCCAATCCAAATGGCCTCTAAATCAAAGCCATTTCTAAAAATAGTTGTCGAGACAACAATGTCCACCTACATTTCTCCAGCTATCATGTATATCTCCAAATCAATATGGAGATATACATGATAGCTGGAGAATATAGGTGGACACTATTGTCTCGGCAACTACTTTTAGAAATGGCTTTGATTTAGAGGCCATTTGGATTGGCTTTTGATGTATAACTTATAAGTCAAAGTAAAAGCTCCAAAAATTGTACCTAGGATGCTTAATAATTGTATCCAATCTTATCCTCCTTCCAAAGTTAGACATTATGGTGTATGCAAATCAATTTTTAATAAAAACATTCCTGGACGAGGGCTCACTTCTACTTTATGTCCCCTTCCCCTTTACATATAGATATATAAGGCAGAAGCTAACCTTTCTTTCTCGCTTGTAAAGAAATATAGTCCTATATCTTCTTTACCCAAAATATGATCGTTGAATTGACTTGCCCAGATATTACCATGGGCGTATGTTGCTCGGACTTTTCAAAAATGTCGACGGGTGCGTGTCGGATCCTCCAAAAATAGTGTATTTTTTAAGGATCCAACATGGGTGCGGCAACATTTTTGGAGAGTTCGAGCAACTTAGACATGGGGAACTAGTTGAAATTTAAAAGTAGTAGGCAAAAGCGTGAGTACTCATACACCATATACCTTTTCTTCGTAATAATAAAAAAAAGTTAGACATATGGTGTATGAATACTCATGCCTTTTGCCTCCTACTCTTAAATTTCAACTAGTTCCCCATGGTAATATCTAGGCAAGTCTATTGAACGATCAAATTTTGGGTAAAGAAGATATAGGACTATATTTTTTTACAAGCGAGAAAGAAAGGTTGGCTTCTACTTTATATATCTGTCGGTAAAGGAGAAGGGGATGCAAAGTAGAAGTGAGCCCTCGTCCAGGAATGTTTTTACTAGAAATTGATTTGCATACACCATATGTCTAACTTTGGAAGGAGGATGAGCCTGGATACAACTATAAAGCATCCTAGGTACAATTTCTGGAGCTTCTACTTTAACTTATAAGTCATACGTCAAAAGCCAATCCAAATGGTCTCTAAATGAAAGCCATTTCTAAAAGTAGTTACTGAGACAACAATGTCATAGCTGGAGAAATGTAGGTGGACATTGTTGTCTCGGCAACTACTTTTAGAAATGGCTTTGGTTTAGAGGCCATTTGGATTGGCTTTTGACATATGACTTATAAGTCAAAGTAGAAGCTCCAAAAATTGTACCTAGGATGCTTAATAGTTGTATCCAGGCTTATCCTCCTTCCAAAGTTAGACATATGGTGTATGCAAATCAATTTCTAGTAAAAACATTCCTGGATGAGGGCTCACTTCTACTTTGCATCCCCTTCCCCTTTACCGATAGATATATAAGGTAGAAGCTAACCTTTGTTTCTCGCTTGTAAAGAAATATAGTCCTATATCTTCTTTACCCGAAATATGATCGTTGAATTGACTTGCCTAGATATTACCATGGGGCTATGTTTCTCGGACTCTTCAAAAATGTCGACGGATGTGTGTCGGATCCCCCAAAAATAGTGTAATTTTTAAGGATCCAACATGGGTGCGGCAACATTTTTAAGAGTTCGAGCAACTTAGCCATGGGGAACTAGTTGAAATTTAAAAGTAGTAGGCAAAACACGTGAGTACTCATACACTATATACCTTTTCTTCATAATAATTAAAAAAAGTTAGACATATGGTGTATGAATACTCATGCCTTTTGCCTCCTACTCTTAAATTTCAACTAGTTCCCCAACATAATATCTAGGAAACTTTATTCTATGATCATATTTTGGATAAAGAGGATATAGGACTATATTTCTTTTCAAGCGAGAAACAAAGGTTAGCTTCTACCTTATATATCTATTGGTAAAGGGGAAGGGGATGTAAAGTAGAAGTGAGCCTCGCCCAGGAATGTTTTTACTAGAAATTGATTTGCATACACCGTATGTCTAACTTTGGAAGGATGTGCCTGGATACTACTATTAAGCATCCTAGGTACAATTTCTGGAGTTTCTACTTTGACTTATAAGTCATACGTCAAAAGCCAATCCAAATGGCCTCTAAATCAAAGCCATTTCTAAAAGTAGTTGCAGAGACAATCGTGTCCACCTACATTTCTCCAACTATCATGTATATCTCCATATCAATCACTTTGTTGTTGCCTCCTTCAGCACATCCATCTGTGTCTTGTCCCATGCCGTTAAATAATCCCCATAGGAAGTGCTTGTTGTTCCATCTTGCAAAAACATCCACAAGGTGAAAGACAACTCTATAATTATCACATAGTTTATCTTCTATAGAGCATAGTCATATACATATGTATTACCAAAAAATTCATTGAAAATGGAAAAGAATATAGAGTTTATCAACGTACTTTGAGAGACTGCACAGGGCTGTGGATGCAAGTATAAGCAGCTCAACATCATTTATAAGCATTTTCATCACCAAATTTTCCCTGTGCATGAACTCTACCAGAATAATATATATATATATATATATCAAATCAACATATAATGGCAAATGCAAATTAATTTCTAGCAAAAACATTCCTAGGCAAGGGCTTACTTCTACTTTGTATCCCCTTCCCCTTTACCGATAGATATATAAGGAAGACGCTGACCTTTCTTTCTCGCTTGTAAAGAATATAGTCCTATATCTTCTTTACTCAGAATATGATTATTGAATACACTTGCCCAGATATTTCCATGGGGAACTAGTTGAAATTTAAGAGTAGGAGGCAAAAGGCATGAGTATTCATACACCATATGTCTAACTTTTTTTTGTTATTACGAAGAAAAGGTATATGGTGTATGAGTACTCACGTGTCTTGCCTACTACTTTTAATTTCAACTAGTTCCCCATGGCTAAGTTGCTCGAACTCTCCAAAACTGTTGCCACACCCGTGTTGGATCCTTAAAAATTACACTATTTTTGGAGGATCCAACACGCACCCGTCGACATTGTTGAAGAGTCCGAGCAACATAGCCCCATGGTAATATCTGGGAAAGTCAATTCAACGATCATATTCCAGGTAAAGAAGATATAGGACTATATTTCTTTACAAGCGAGAAAGAAAGGCTAGCTTCTACCTTATATATCAATAGATAAAGGGGAAGGGGATGCAAAGTAGAAGTGAGCCCTCGTCCGGGAATGTTTTTACTAGAAATTGATTTGCATACACCATATGTCTAACTATGGAAGGAGGATGAGCCTGGAAACAATTATTAAGCATCCTAGGTACAACTTTTGGAGCTTCTACTTTGACTTATAAGTCATACTCAAAAGCCAATCCAAATGGCCTCTAAATCAAAGCCATTTCTAAAAGTAGTTGTCAAGACAGTAGTGTCCACCTACATTTCTTCAGCTATTATGTATATCTCCATATCAATCACTTTGTTGCTGCCCCTTTCAGCACATCCATCTGTGTCTTGTCCCATGCCGTAAAATAATCCCCACAGGAAGTACTTGTTGTCCCATCTTGCAAAAAAATCCACAAGGTGAAAGACAGCTCTACAATTATCACATAGTTTATCTTCTATAGAGCATAATCATATACATATGTATCACCAAAAAATTCATTGAAAATGAAAAACGAATATAGATCTTATCAACATACTTTGATTATCACTGCACAGGGCTGTGGATGCAAGTATAAGCAGCTCAACATCATTTATAAGCATTTTCATCACCAAATCTTCGCTGCGTATGAACTCTACCAGAGTAATATATATATATCAAATCTACATATAATGGCAAATGCAAATCAATTTCTAGTAAAAACATTCCTGGGTAAGGGCTCACTTCTACTTTGCATCCCCTTCCCCGTCACCGATAGATATATAAGGAAGAAGTTGACCTTCCTTTCTCACTTGTAAAGAAATATAGTCCTATATCTTCTTTACTCAGAATATGATTATTGAATAGACTTTCCCAGATATTTCCATGGGGAACTAGTTGAAATTTAAGAGTAGCAGGCAAAAGATGTGAGTACTCATACACCATATGTCTAAATTTTTTTTATTATTACGAAGAAAAGGTATATGGTGTATGAGTACTCACGTGTTTTGCCTACTACTTTTAAATTTCGACTATTTCCCCATGGCTAAGTTGCTCGAACTCTCCAAAAATGTTGCCGCACCCATGTAGGATCCTTAAAAAATATAGTATTTTTGGAGGATCCGACATGCACCCGTCGATATTTTGAAGAGTCCGAGCAACATAGCCCCATGGTAATATCTAGGCAAGTCTATTCAATGATCATATTTCGGGTAAAGAAGATATAGGATTATATTTCTTTACAAGCGAGAAAGAAAGGTTAGATTCTACCTTATATATCTATCGGTAAAGGGGAAGGGGATGAAAAGTAGAAGTGAGCCCTCGCCCAGGAATGTTTTTACTAGAAATTGATTTGCATACGCCATATGTCTAACTTTGGAAGGAGGATGAGCCTGGATACAATCATTAAGCATCCTAGGTACAATTTCTGGAGCACCTAAGATATCAAGGCTTCCCCTAAAATGCAAAGAGAAGGAGAGATTAATAAATTATGGGGACGAAAAATTTTTCCTGTTGAATGGTGCCAATTCCCACTAGGTTATCTCCTTGAGGGCCAACATCATGTTGTTAACTAAAAAGTATTATATATTGACCTTTACTTATCAGTGGAAAAATTACAATGAGGAGGAGGTTAACTAGCAAAGATGGGTCATTCCAAAGTAGGGATGAGCTGTATTTGAATAAGTAATAAATGTACATAATGAAGGATATTTACTTCCAAGAATGATCTAGAGTAAGATCACAAGGGTGTGTCATAAGTGGACTCATCATTCCACTCACTTTCACAGCATCGGGACTTCTAAACTTCAGAATGGTAGGACCATCAGGACCGAAAATGGGGGCCACATCAATAGGATGGAAGTATAGACTAAGTTTCTCATACTCTTCACTTTGGTGCCGCTCCCGTGTCAACACGACATGGGTGTGGGTGTGAGTGTGGAATCCGTGTCGAATTTGGTTAACCAGTTTCAAGTACTTTGACCAAAATCAATGGGGAAAGTTTGGACAGTTTTAATGATTATTGTAATCAATACAAAAGCTAATGTGAGATTAAGAAAATAAAATACTTTTTATATAGAAATTTCTATGTCATTCCTTTTCCTTTATCTCCTTCCGAGATTCTCCTCGTGTTCTCCCTGTAATCTCATAATTTAGGTTTAATCACTCTATTTTTAGATATTTTAGTTATATTTAGGCAAATCCTGGCACCCGTATACATATATGGGTCCATATCCCCGAATCACAAAAATTGGATGTAACGATCCTCCGGGTCATTTCTATGGTTCCGTGAATATTTTATCAGGTTGAGTATTTGCATAGTGATTGCGGGCTATTTGTGACTTGTTGACATTGATTGTTTGATCATTGAGTGAACCATTTGACAATTATACATCTTTCCGGGTTAAACGAGAGATTACAACAACAACAACAACATACCCCAGTGCCTCAAAAGGCTCCCGCTCATTGTGGGGTGAGGGGGGTCGGATGTACGCAGCCTAACCCCTATGTTTAAAAATATAAAGCGACTGTTTCCAGGGTTAAACGAGAGATTGTAACCATAAAATGAATTTTCAAGTAAATTACTGGTAAATGTCCTCGAAGCGGAATTCTAATGGTTCCATCAGCCCCGGAACGGCCACATTAGGCTAGAGACATGTTCACTGCAATTATATTGAGTTTTGCAATTTTAGCTGCCGAAATGGGTTAATAGTTGACTGTAGTCAACGTCATTGATAAACGTGGCCCAAATGGAAACTCTGGCCACACCATTGGATCCGAAGCATCAAGTTGGATCTAGAAGGACCTTTCGTTTGATTCTCGAGGCTTCCGGGTGTATTTTGACCCTTTGATAGATTTCGATATAGGGAAATGGGATCCACAATGGAATAAAATGACCTCCGGTGGGAATTTCGACCACACAGTGACTCCGGAATGTCATTTCCAATTAGATTTCATATATGGTTTGCATTTTTCCAACTCCGGATGAGGCCGGAGCATCGAAATAAAGTTTGAGCGGTTGCTAAACGTAAGAGGCGATGGATGATGTGGCCCATGCGGAACTGCCACGTGGCAGTCAATTTATTTAAAAAAAAAGGAAAAATCATGTATATATCTGGAAATATTTCCAGAATAGTCCAGTTCAACGGAAAAACTTTCACACATGATTTCTCTCTCATTTTTTATCCGATTTGGGCGATTCACAAGGATAACTTGCATATTTTTCCGAGAGGAACACCATAAGAGCTTCGGGAACTGATTTCGTCGAGCCGTTTGAGGTAAAAATGGGCCGTTTTTTCTGCTGTTATATATTACAATTTTGAAATGTGATTTCTTATCCATTTTGAGGTGGACTTTGGCGAAATTTGGCTCTATTTTGTGTATTTTTGCGAGATGCATGCTGTGGCAATGTCAAAATTAATTGATAGAGCTCTGTTTGGTATGAAAATACAATTATAGCTGCTGTCATGTTGTGTTTTCTTTTTGAAAACTTCGTGTTGTGATATCTTGGCTGTTTCTTATCGGAATTAAGTAAATTTGGGTCTAAAATGTACTACTTTTCGAGACCTTCATTGTGGTATATTCAGATTTTGTTAATTTGACTGTATTCTTGTGTAATCCGGAGAGAAAGCCACTGTATAATATTTATAACTCGATAAAAAAGATGTCGTGTGGTTTTTGGGTTGTTTCTGATTGTTCTGAACCTTGTTTTGAGCTCAATTTTTGGATATAGACTTGGGGTGACATAAGGGTAATTTTTCAGGGGTTGGTTTGGTATTTTAGACGTGGGCCCCACTTTCTCCGTTTTAATCGCAATTGACGTATTCTCCCTCGTTTCTTGAGAGATTACAGCCAAAATAGTCGTATTTATGTTGTAATTCATATTTTGACATCTGAGCAGCACTTGGAGGCAGCCAGATAGGGTAAAGTTCATGTGGACTGATCCGGAGTGCATGAATTTACCTTCCAGGTAGGCTAGGCTTCTCTTTCCCCTAGACTGAGCTGAAACTTGTATTGTATACCTGTATATATTTGGGAAGCATTAAAATAGAGGCTATACATGCTAACTGAGACTTTGGTCAGTTTTAGATGTAGTAGTAGTATTATATGTTGTAATAACTGGTTTTGGTATCATTTGAGGTTGTGTATGAATTTGTTAAAGGCTGAAAGTAAATGTATACTAGGTGATTGACATGTATGCCTACTTAGTCCCTGGTTGCTTGTCGTACTCCTGATGATATGTTGAGGCACTGTGTTGCGTTCTGTCGACATACTGTGCTCCTGGCTACCTAGGTGCTGGATTATGGTTCTATTGGTGAGGTGTGTGTTGCATCCTAAGAGTTAACTAGATTGTCTGTTTTTGAGCTGGATACTTGTTGTTTGATCAACTGGGCTACCTATTGTTACTGTGGATAATTGTTATACTTATCAATGGTCTGTCTAGTGTGATATTGGTACTTATGATGCTTCTGGTTATCTGCTTTCTGTTGGGTCTTAGCCCCGCTTAAGCCATTGCTGCCCTAGACATGCATTTTTCAGAGCCTATACCATTACATATACACACGATGTGACTTGAGAGGCCCAATTTACTATTTTTGGGTTCAAGGCCCAGTTGATTATTTTTGGGTTCGAGGCCTAGTTGATTATTTTTGGGTTCGAGGCCTAATCAATATTGTTGGGTTCGAGGCCCAGTTGACTATTCTTTGATTTGAGGCCCAATTGATACTCTTGGGTTCGAGGCCCAGTTGATTTTCCTTGGGTTTGAGGCCCTATTGATTGTGTTAGGGGATTCTTTCTCCCGCGGGGCATACGCCCCACTGTTATGTGCATGTTAGACCATCTGGCCCTGGCTGACTGCCCCAACCAGAAACCAGGTTGGGAAGGGGGTTCGAGGCCCTGTTGATATTATAGGGGTTCGAGGCCCGGAGTGATGGTTAGGGGTTCGAGGTACCGGGTGACAGTTAGGGGTTCGAGGCCCCGAGTGACAATTAGGGGGTTCTAGGCCCCATCGATATTATAGGGGTTCGAGTCCCCAGGTGGCAGTTAGGGGGTTCGAGGCCTCATGTGGTACTATATCCTGTACTGGTTGTGATCTCATACCATCTTTTACTGACACCTGTACTCCTCTACCTATTCACACCCTTATTGTGCATGGTGTACCTCCCTGGGCTTATGGGGGCTCAGGGGGCGTTCAGGCTTACACACTAGGGTCTTACACCCACATATAGCTGACCCTTGTTCTGATGATTTGGAGAGCTAGGATTTGTGATGGTTCTATGGGATTTTATGATAGTTCTAAGGGATTCTATGATGATCTGTTGGTTCTATATTGTGCGCGGGTGTACCTTCGAGGCTTATGGGGAGCCCAGTTGGCCTACAGATGTAGATACTAGGGTCTTGCACCGCATACAACATTA
Source organism: Solanum clarkiae (assembly GCA_011800125.2). NCBI lineage: Eukaryota > Viridiplantae > Streptophyta > Magnoliopsida > Solanales > Solanaceae > Solanum > Solanum clarkiae. The sequence goes on from JAABOM020059981.1 coordinate 10,356, forward strand.
TGCCTCAGTTGGGGGCAGTTGTAGTATCAGCCTACGCAGTTTGCGTCAGTCGGTATCGATGTTCACCATTTAGGTTGGTCTATTCCATCATTGTACTTCATTTCAATTGGTTCTGTTGTGGTTGAGGGTTTCCGCATGCCTATGCCTTAATCTGGGTTGTTTTGCTATACTATAGTAGTTTCTACATATTTGGACTTTATTTATGATCACTATTTCACTCGGTTGGCCGACAATGCCTACTGGGTGCCTTTTCTGGTACATACCCCTACATTTTTCATCTTCCATTGTGCAAGTCAAGGTACTAGATGCAAGCACTGAGTTAGGAGTACACTAATGATTTGGGAGACATAGGTGAGCATTAGCAGCTTTGACATTATGCAATCTCCTTCTGCCTAGTGGGCCGTCTTTTATTCGGACACTGGCCTTGTATATATAGTTGGTTTTGTACATGTAGATGCTTGTTCTGGTTATGTATGTAGATATGTATATTTTTATTTGAGTCTATAGTAGCTCTATACATGTGACTTTCAGATCCTGGGTAGGTTGTGTTCATTGTACTTATATATTGTTGATATATTTATTGCTATTGATTCAGGACAAGGGACGTGGACATTGGGTTGGCTTGCCTGTAGGCAGGATCTAACAGGCATCATCATGACCTGAGAGGTCGGGGACATTAGATCATGAAGGATTCGACCTCAAGATCTGCACCCATATCGAACACCCACACCCGAGTCCGAGCAACTTAGAGTAAACAGGTAAATAAATTTTGCTAGGAAAGATTTGCATATATTGATGTGTAAGGGAGATCACTATTTTGAAAGATAATATCGACTCTAGACTAGCTATATCGATGGCATTAGTTTTTAAAAAGTTAATAAGAGTATGTGATAGAAAATGAAAGTTCTGATGAATAAAAATATAAGAGGAGGATAAATCTGAACAAGTAATGAATACCAGAGATATTTGTGAACACTTAACCTTGAGATGATTGTACTTGTTTTTTGCTCGGTTCAGTATTCTGATATTTGAAAAATTGTGAGGTTTCATATATCCTATTGATCCTATAAAATACTGCACTGTTCTCTTCTCAGGAAAAGAATTTGAAGTTTGAGTTCTAGTTATGCTTAAATTCCCTGGAGTCTCAGTCGTCATGGATTTGGTTGATACAACTCCTGAAAAGACAGTTTTCCTCCGTTGACATCCATATTTCTTTTGTTTAATGATAGACTGAGTGCTTCTTCAACAGGTATATAATTCATTTTTCCGATCTATACCTCCTTTTCCCAGTTAATACAATGCCAACCAGGATACCTCATACGTTTCTTCGGTGATAGAGTACTCTGAGGAATCTTTGCAGATGCATGTATCTTGGATCCCTCAAGAGAACTCATTTTCCTATCCATGTAATGAAGAAATAACCCCCTCACCTTAATCACATTTCTCACAACACCAATTCACTGATGCAGCTACAAAGTAGCTCAGAACACAATACCTGAAAGGAGAAAAAACAGAATTTTTAAAAACAGGAGTCTACGTGTACATTAAAAATACAGATAGTATTTTTGAGGTTTACAAAGAACATATAGGTACGGCGCAAGGTGATAAAGTTAGTACAGATTAGAGAGTCATGACTTCCAGACTGATTGTCCACCCTTTCATGCTAAAAAAGATTGTATCTGAGAGGGAGAACTTCCTGATGCACGCCAACATCTTTACAATGATGGCAGGTAATAACTGATTTTTGGAAACCTACATCACCACAAATTCCACAAATCTGTTTTTGCAAGTTCGTATAGATAACAAAAGAAATTCAAAAACTGATTGACTCTTGAACAGAATTGTTGAGAATAGAGAGATTAGTTAATTATAAAATGGTTAGGTAAAGTTAGTAAGTAGGTTTAGTTAAATAAAGTTAA
>JAABOM020059982.1:0-12273 GCA_011800125.2 Solanum clarkiae
TGTACACGTGACAACCAATCCTTGGGTGAGATTTAAGTTTATGAAAATCATCAGTTGAGTTTATTTATTTTTTTAAATACTTCCGCGCGTTATAATTATTATTCTTTTTTTGAGATAAGGCTGACTTGTTCTGGTGGGGTTGAACAAGTGCCATCACGCTCAATTTTTGGGTCGTGACACTTAACTAGACCCAAATCTTCATGGCCATCAAACCAAGCATTTTCTTGACCAACTAACGCCACCACGCCACTTAGGAGACCCAATATACCAAGCTTGAAGCGTCAAATAATCAAAAGATCTAAAAAATGTTTTTCTTTTACTGTAGCAACCCGAGAGGGTTGCTTTTTTCTTGGTTGCTCTCCTTTTTTTTCTCTAAGTGTTGGAACTCTTGTCTTGTACAAGATATGCATACATATATATAGGCAACAAAACACCACTCAAACCAATCAAAAGGTGCCACCACACATGAGCCCACTAACAATTTAAATCTTAAAGACTACACCTTAGAAGAAATTTACATTTGGTCCCAAACTTTACCAAATTGAACCAATTAAGGACTTACGGGTTCTAACTTGCGGGTTCTAATACCAAGTGTTTGATGAAATGTTTTGACAAGGATTCTTGATGTTAATGAAGGATTGTTTTATGATTTTACTTGACAAACATGTTATGATACTTTGTTGGTTCCCAAACATGTACTAAAATCCTGAAAAGTTTCCGTGATCTACAATAAAATTTTGAACCTTTATACTATGCTTCACTCTCATGAGAAATGTGAAGTCTTTTCATGATTCTTAGATGTGATGGTTTGATGAGCCATTTTTGTACTCCTACTTAAAAGATTATATCATAAGATTGGGACAACCTACCGAAAAGGTCATGCGGTATGGTAAGACCTCTCTTACCGATAAGATTGTATCATAAGGTAAGTGCATCCCATATTCTTACCGAAGAAATTATGTTGTAAGGTAAGGATACCTCTTAACTTCTACCGATGAGTCAATGCCGTAAGGTAGAATTAATCATGACTCTTACTAAAAGGATTGTATCATAAGGTAAGAATACCACCTACCCAAAAGGCTATGCCGTAAAGTAGGGGTATTGGCAACACTCTCTGAAAAGGCTATACCGTAAGGTGAGTGACCGACTACTTGGCCATTCTCATGCATGTTTGCTTAAGGTTTGAGTATATATTCCCTATTGAGCTTATGTTCATTGATAATGATTAAGTATATTGTTATTATGGCTTGTGATTCTTGTTGCATTACATCCTACATACATAGTACATTCCAATATATTAATGCATACTCTATGCCCACATGATGTTACTATGTAGTACCTCTCGGTCATTCTTCATGTGTCTAGTTTTGGCATTTTGAAAGATAAGATCTGGTGAGTCCTCAAGTTTGGGGACACTAGCTATGCTACTCTTACTACTTAATATCTCTTTTTGTTTAAACACTTTGTACTATAAGGGTGAGCCCAGAAAGTGTCTTGGCCCCCACTCCAATCTATGTTAGTGGTATTGTTGGAACAATTGATGTACTTGTGCTATGAGCTTGAATCTTGCATGTTTATAATTATCGAAGACTTCCCTTAGTCCCTTTTCGCTTATTTATACCTCTTGTTGTTATAATTTTTACTTCCGCGACTAAGGATGTGAGATTGATATAACAAGAGGCTTGTTTGGGATTCCTTCAGGTTCCCCATTCTCCACGTCACGTTTAGGACCTAGGCTTGGGTCGTGAAAAACTTGGTATCAGAGCACTAGTTTGATAATGGTCCTTGGAATCCAACATACCGAGATGATTAGAGTCTTATTCATGGTTATGAAACACGCCACAACTATGAATTGGAGGCTATGAGGCGTTTTCGGAAATGTTTCACTTCTTCAAGGTCTATATCACGCTTTAGGTATAAGATAAGGCTTTTACCCCTAACAAATGCTCTTTGTTCTTCTAGATCATGCCGCTACAAAGAAGAAGACCAAAGAGAGGCCACGTAGCCATAGGGCAACCGGCTTATCCCGCACTCCAAGCCCCTCAAAGGAGAAAAGGCTTCTCAAGTCAAGTTCTGGCATGCCATCATAATGTTGGCCCATGCTATGACCAACGAAATCAACTAAGAGGCCCAAGCTCTTCATGCTCCCAGTTCGGCTTCTAGGGTGATGAATTTCACCAGAATTAACCCATTGGGGTTCCATGGGTCCAAGACGGATGAGGATCCCCAAGAGTTCATAGATGAGGTGTACAAGGTGCTATCCATTATCAGTGTCAATTTGGAGAAAAGATGGAGTTATTGGCCTACCAACTCAAAGGGGTGGCTCAATTTTGGTTTTTGCAATGGAAGATGAAATTTTATGGATCCTCCTCAACTTTTGACTCGTGTACACTGGAGGATTCATCCTTAAGAAGTCCTGAGTCTAGTTAAAGCGGTGGGCTCCTATGAACTGAGGCTCTGTCCTGACTCTAGTTGAAGCAGTGGGCTCTTGTGAACTGAAGCTAGGAGCCTAAGGACCTCGGGTGTTACTCTGGGGGGCAACTAACTGAGTAAGCATAGTAATGACTCCCCTAAACTCAATCTTTGAGGTGGGAGGTGGCTGAGGCTGTGCAGGGAGCGCCTGTAGGACCTCAGCAGTCCTGGTCGGGCGACCCCATTTCCTAGTCTCTACCTGAACCAGGACCTCTGGTGGGGCATCCTCAGCAGATTGGGCTGAGGCATCCCTCTGAGAAGTTGTTCATTTTGGTGGCATATTCTACAAAGGTATAACGCACGAATTAGAATGAGATCTTTCATAGAGTTAAACTCTTTTGCACAAACTAAGATCATAGAAAAAGGGTAACACTTCCTAATGTCCTATAGCTTCCTTCTTATAAAGTGTGGTGCACAACACACCTATAGACAAGTCTCTACCAGACACAGCTTCATAGACTCCCTAGGATACTTGAACTCTACACTCTGATACGAAGTTTGTCACGCCCCGGGAAGATACCCTACATGTAACTGGGACTCAGAGACTATTGCTAGTCCCCAAGTGAACCACCTGGACTCATTGCATTCGTTCTTTCATTAAGATTAGTGGAAGACATAAGAATTCATATTAACGGCATATCACATTTCCATCAAAGAAACATGGGACATAGGCTACAGAACTAGTCATGAATATCCATCTAATGTCATAGAATGAAAAGTAAACTCAGTTTTAGAAAAGGAAAGGGGAAAAGAACCCCAATATCAATCCATCATCTCTACGTCTATAAAGCCTCTATAATTACTGTCTAAGAAGGTACCATGACAGGACATGACTACCATAAACTCAAAAATGACCCAAAGCATAAAGAGAAGAAATAAAAGACATCCTTCGAATGTAGGGGAGGACTCACTAAGTCTCTGGAGATGGAATTTTGGACCTCAATGATTCACCTGCTGAAATTCTCTGTCTACTGAATCTACATCATACAATGATGCAACACCAGAGTAGCATTAGTACGTGGAATATAAGGTATGTAAACGGGCTAAAAGTAAGTGAAATAAACAGGATAACATGGAGACATTAATTCATCAAGTATACATCTCGTCTCAGAATAAGGAATAGATACTATTACATTTAACATTCATCAAGACCTATACCATCACATCGATATCTGAGTACTATCAAGAGGAAACCTATATCAAAGCTTCTCAGACCTACAACCATCCCCTATAAGCTGGTGATGATACAACAAATTGATATCGTTGCCACATTCGCCAAATATCTGCGAGATAGAGGGCATACATTATTGGATCCAGAATAGAAATAACATTAAGTCCTCATTTGGGACAAAGGAAATATCTGTTTCTCACGGTCCAATCCTCACCTACACAGGCCACAAGTTATAAGTGCTAGTAGGTCTCACTTTTACCCATTTTGGTACTTGATACTTCTCCTATAGACTCAACATGATCATAAACGTTATTATCTATCCTTTATCATCATTTAGTCTCCTTTGGACTTGGATATCAATTCATTATTCATTCATTAACTCAAGGAATTCGGAAATATTCCTTTAAGATTTCGTTTATCCTCTTTGAGGTTCTCAATTCATTATCATCAACCTTCAACTCATTCAATTCAAGACCCAGACCACAACCAGTAAACACAATAGTGTAATCAAGGCTCTAGACAATAATCCCTAGGTTCGTTCTTGGACTCATTATCCACATAATCATGTAGGGTTTATATATTAATACAACTCATTCATTTTAAACCATGTAAACGAGCAATAATAATCAAATTCAAGAAAATATATACATATAATAAAATAGTTTCCATTAAAATATTCAAGAATTATACAGACAAGACTCATCACCTTTAACCATTAATTCTCTACAATTAGGGAGCACATGGGAGAGCAATCCTATACATTGAGTAGCCTTACATACTTGAGATTAAGATTGTAATGATCTTCTTCAAGAATTGACTCGAAATTACAATCCCTTGAGCTTTCTTGTCTCCGTTCTCAAGATTTCTTGCGTAAAGCTTTAAGAAAAAAAGATTTTTTTTGAAACCCTTAATCAATATAAAATGACTTCTAAACACGTTCTGGGACTTAGGAATAGGTTGGGAATACCCAAAACACCATTCCTGAAATTAAAAGAAAACATTTTAACTCCTGGACAACACATTCGCGTCGTGCCAAGGGCACGGACGCATGTTATTTTCCAATTTTTCTGAAATTTCAATTCCCATCCAAAAATTAGAAAAAATCATAAGTGTTGATCCACGCCCTGTCCGTGTTGAACTAGGGGAGCGGACATGCACTACCTCTGAATTAATTAGTGAAAATTATTTTTCAACCTGGTTTCTCTAAAATCAGTTCGAGTCCATTTCCCTACTTAGATTTTCATGCTGATCGGACATTCAGTCTCGAATTTTCCATCGGAGCTTTGGAAGATGCGTTATGCACACTATTACATTCTAGGGGCATTTTGGTAATTTCACAGGATGTTATAGGACCTCTACTAGTGTGCCCAACTTGAAACATGAGAGTAAATAATAATCATATATGATCCCTTGCCATGACATGAATGGCTCACAAGAGGTTAAAATCTTGAAATAGGGCTCAACTTGATATTAGTAAAATCATAGATACTTTTCATGAATTCAAACATGCTTGAAAGCCCTTAATTATCGTGAAATCACTTGACTTGTAAATCATGTAATAATTTATCAACAACTTTCTTGTCATGTAACTTTATCAAACACATGATGGATTCATGATACTTGTTCAATATAATGAACTCAAGAGTAAAACAAGAAGAGTAAACTCAATTCAAATCAATCCACCAATATTGTAGTAAAATGCTCATTTAGGGTATCTTAAATCCATCACAAAAGCTCATAATAGTTCATAATTTCATAGCTCAAATCATGCCTAGTATCAATAGACAAAATCAATTATTGGAATAAGCTTGAATAGATATTTATGAATAATCAGTCAGTACTTACTAAAACCCCAACAAAATTCATGTTCATATTTCATAATAAAGATACACATATGTAATAAAACTTGAAATCATGCAATTTTCATAAAAAGAGAAGTTTGCATTCCATGGGTGAAAGGACCCATGGATAGAAACCCACATACCTCATACTTGCATTTTCTTGAAATTGAGTTGAGGGAAACTTAAAGCTTGAGATGGTTTCTTAAGTTCCAATATAGAGCATGAAATCCTTGAATTTGAATGAGAGATTTGATAGAGTCTTGGAGAGGTTTTAGAGAGGGTTTTATGAGTTATAGAGTTGAAAAATGGCTAAGTATGAAAGATGTCACGTTTAAATGGACATGGGGCTATTACCCTAATGCCCTTGGGCGAAATAAGAAATCTGGGGAAAATTTTACACTGGTCTATGCCCAAGCGCGATGCGGACTAGACGCACAACACAATTTATACTAGTCCTTGTTCCAGCCACGTCGCGGCATGGCGCTAACAGCCACTGGAATTCAAAAATTAGTGAAAATTATTTTTCGCTACGGGTCTTATAAAATACGGGTTGTACCCATTTCCCATTTGATTTTTAACCTCATCAAGAATATGAAGTCAGATTTCCAAAATCACGCACAGAAAGTATGATTATGAGGCATTCCGAAGCATATTAGGGGTGTTTCATTTAGGCTTAAAGGCTGAGAAAGGGAAAAATACCCCTTTTTAAAAACATGGTTTAAGCTGGATATGAGACCATCCATGGCCCCTAGAAACTTCTATGGTCCGTAGAAACCAATCCATAAGTTTTTGGATAAATTTTGGGGTTACTGGGTCGATTCTACAAGCCCAAATCACGGCCTATAGTAGCATCTACGATTCGTAGTTAGGTCCTTCAAGTTTGGGACTCAAAAATATACTTTCTAAAGATTTTTCATGAGTTACCAAGATGGGCCATAACTCAAACCACAGCCCATAAGTCAGTTCATCATTTTCACTCTGCACTTGCAGTCCATAGTAAAAACGTCATAAGTTTTTACTCTAAACTTCAATTGAGGCGAAATTGGATGAGTTGGAAAGATAATTCAAAGTATTTCATTTGGTAGGTATAATACATCTAATTATTTGTGTGATAAAAGTTATAGCCATTTAAAGTTGAACCTTGCATAATCTAATGTGAAAAACTTAATCGGTAAGAAGGTTTTCAACTCAACTAAATGCTAGAGGTCTCTCATGACCCAAATTCATTCCCAACACACTTACCACATATATTAACGATCCTTAAAATATAGGTATAAGTAAGGCATTACTATGTTCAATCTTATGTATTTGCAAAGACAAATTTCCAGATCCTAAAAGTAGAATTATGAGGTATTACAAAAATATAATTACTCTTTTTTATATAGTGAATAAGTGGAAGACTTAGAATATTTTTTTCGTCTCTACTCTCTTTCACTACTATATACTATTAAAAATTTTCAGACATAACATGTTTCATTTCTCACCCAACACAAAGAAAGATGCACCATTATTTATAGGTGGAAAAGTCTTTCATATAATCAATGGGTAGAATGAGGGGTAATGATGTGAGCAGACAAATGTGAAAGGTGTTACATAAGTTATAAGAAAATAATGATTGTGTGAGTTGCAACAAACTAATGATCATCAGAATTACAAGAATTAATGGTCATGTAAGTACATAAACTTATAGTTATCTTCTATCACAACTTAAATTCACTTATATATGCACTTAGTATTTTATTTTGATAATAAAATACATATGTACTAACACTACCCAACTGACAAATTAAATGACAATATTGTGTGTATATATATATCTCGGAAATATTCCGCCATAGTTAGGGAAGTCAAACCAACTCTCATACGGCTCCCGGCGGTTCATTCATCTTACCGTAAACTGGGGCCACTTTTGATTTTGCGATATTTTCTTTATTAATCACACCAGATTCTTTCATTTCCATGTAAAGATCATTTCCTTCCCAAGTACGTTCACCCACTCTGCCAAATACCGATACGCCCCCGTGAGCTTTAGCAATATTGTTGATCAATTCCCTAATGAGTACTGTTTTACCCACTCCAGCTCCCCCCAATAGTGTGATTTTTCATCCACAGCGATAAGGGGCTAAAAGATCTACTACTTTAATTTCTGTTTCAAAAATAGATAATTTTGTATCCAACTGTATAAAGGCGGGCGCAGATCTATGAATAGGAGATGTTGTACATATATATATAATTCAGTTTGAAAACTCTGGGTTGTACCTACTCAAAAATCCATCTTGGATTCATTGCCTTTCATCTTAACGGTAAAACTGGAAGAAATTTTTCACATTTTCTCATTGAACATATCCCCATGGTCTCTTGAAATATAACGGACGGTTAGAAAATTGGGGCCCATTTGCCCTTATGTTATCTAAATAAAACAAAGTTGGCTAGAACAATTGTCTTTATTCTTCAATTGTTGTCTTGCCAAGTTAAGTACCACTCAAGAAAATAAAATCCTAGTTGTAGTTTTCTGTGGATTCTTCATGCTATTTTCAGAAAATTGAAAGAAAAAACAATGAATGGCTCTGCTTCATCATCTTTTGAAACAATTGGGAAGGTACATACTTACATTTATATGTGTATCATTACTAATTTTCAAATTTTTTCGTAAGTTTTAATATTAAAGATGTAGGTATCTTATAATTAAAATTTGATTCATTCAAAATTTAGTTTATATCTCTATTTTTGTGTGAGACCTAAATTCAAGATATAGGAAACATAAAAGATTTGTATAAAAGGTTAACGATTATTTACGAAATTGAATTTGGTTCTAGCATTCTACTAAGTGAAGTTGTGTTATGACTGATTATTGTAAAAGTTAATTAATGAAATATATTAGGACTTAAATAATTTCATCAAATTATTTTAAATAATTGATCTTTATAAGATCTAGAAATTGATAATCTATTAAGAAGTTTTCAGACTTAATTTTATGAGAGAATTACTTTTTGCTATTTGTAGATTTATTTCAACAGCACAATTTTTAATCAATTCGTGTTTCTACTAATTAGAGGACATAATTGAATTAATTAACTATTAAATATTTTAATCATTAAATTTACTCTTGATTTGATGTTTCAATTAATACTTGCGTATCTAAAAGTATATAAAGCAAGTCTTTTCTTGATTATCTTTCTTGCTATGTGTGTGTATACGTATGTATGTATGTACGTATGTATGCATGCATGCAGGTCTGTATGTAGGTATTGTATATATGTACGTGTATATGTTGTATGTATATCTTTATAAACTAAAAGAATTTTTTGGTGATTTTTATTCCATGTATCTGGTGATCTTTTACTAATAAAATAAAAAATTCTGAGTTGGAATAAGTACAAGCAAGACTTTACTATGTGTGTGTGTGTCTGTGTATATGCATACATACATATGTATGTATGTATGTATGTATGTATGTAGGTATGTATGTATATCTTTAGAAGAATTTTTTTGGGTGATTTTATACCATTTGTCTGATGACCTTTTACTAATAAAATAAATAAAAAAATTCTGAGTTGGAATAAGTACAAGTAAGACCTTACTTTACCTATCCTAATGAAATAACAAAACTTCCACCAATTGTTAGCAAGTATGAATAAAATAAGAATTATCGTGCGCTAGGTATTTTATGATTACATATTTTTTTATTACACTTTATGATTATATGATTAAATAACTCAAAACTATAAAAATTAAAAAGAAAATGAGTTACCAATCCCCAAACTTTGTTATACAAGTATATGAACTAAAAAGATAGATCGTAATAAATTTTTAAATGTTATTCACTAATGATACCATCCACTAATTTTCGCAAGAAAAAGGAATGACAATTTTTATGGAAATATTAATGTGTCAAAGGATCGAATGAATCATTTTCTAGTCATATTATGGGGGGGGGAGGTCATCTTGTACTTTAACGAATTGTCGGTATCATAAATTTTTAGACACGTAATATCAATAAAACTTTCAACGATTTGTATTCTACTTGTTCATTATAATTCTATTCACATTGAAAACTGAGCATTTTCATGATATAATGAAATGACCATTTTACCCTAAACCATCTTGTAAACCCTAATTCCATGTCTTTGTTGAGTTTTTTTTTCCAACTCAATTCATGGATTTGATCAAAAGTTCTCTCTCTTAACTCAGACTGTGTATTGAACCACTAGTTATAAATCAATAACGCTCCTAACCATATCAAGCCAACCTCCTATTTTGCTAACCAATTTCAATTTTGCTTCAAATACACTTTTCAACATATAAAGATATCATCATCTTCTTGAAAAATCAATATAAGAAAATGAAGTAAATGAAATTTCAATTCACATGTTAAATGAAATTTCAATTCACATGTTAACTCTAGACTGTTTTATATATGGTGGGATGTAAGACAAAATACTAGTTCTGGTTTAGATATGTGAGGATATCTTACTCATAATTGATGAATTCATAGGTTCAATTCCTATTGAATTCATGTCAATATGATCCTCCAACAAGTCAATTAGAACTATAAGATATCTTTTATTGTGTAGGGTACTTATCTATCTTGATATTTTAGGTAGGAAAAACTTATTTCGAATGAAAAAAAATTCAAAATATTATTTCCTAATATCTCGATTAGCAAATTTATTACCCCTATTTGTAAATTACACTTATTCCTATTGCGGAAGTGAGGCAAAAAATGACTTGATAAACCATCTGCATTCTCTAATATCAAATTAATGCTAATAAAAGTTTATTTAAGTCTCATAATAGTCCATTTACTAATATTTTCATATTCTTGAATAAATAAAATGAATCATGCTCATACATCACAAAATGTATTATGGTCTTAAAAAATTGATAAAATATTTCATCTATATAATTAATGATTTTAGATGAGCTGATCGGAACAATTTATCACCTCTTTCACATTTTGTGAGGTGATTGACCCTAGCTCTACACAATTTTCATCCTTCCATTGCTAGTGTGCATCTTCAAGGAGTATGATAAGATGGATGAGATTCCTTCATTCTTGATCGATATTTTGTTCTTGAACCTTGTAAACATAGAAATCCTGTTAAGGAATATTTTCTCCTTTAATAGGATTTATGTGATCCGAATCAAGATTAATGGATTCCGAACATACCCGATATCTCTTTGAAAAGAAAAACTATCACAAAAGCTCATAGTATATTATGTGGTTTCTTTGTGTAGTAAAAATATACCGGATGGGGTTTAAACATATTACATGAATAGTAGGATTGTTTGATATATGAGATAAGATGCAATTCACACGATTAATTTTGAGATTAGATTTATATGTATTTTTTTGACAACATAGATCTGATCTAATTCCATACTGAAACATAGATATCCTGCCTTATCTAATCAAACTTGAAAGTATTTTATTTCACTTCCCATGTGGGATGAATTAGTTCAAGGATTATAATCTCATAATAATTTAGTTCATATATCAAATGATCATTTAAGTCGCCCATACAATATATCAAGGAGAAAGTGAAACATAAGATCTAAAAGTTGAGCCAAAAGAATATAAATTATGTGGTTCAGGTTTTTGTTCATTTGTAATTGTCGAGATGTATACTGTCATTACCTTATTAGGATTTATGAAAATGTTTCTCTTTTGTGTTCCAATTAATGCTTCTAATCATTCACTATTTATTGTAAGAAAAGATCACAAAATGGTCAAGAGAATCTAAATATACATTGTTAATTATATATGATGTATGTACATGTTCATTTGACTAAGTCAAGTATCAAAAAAAAAGTGAAGTCTTAATTTCTCCAGTAAATTGAACTCTAAACTAGTCAGGTTTCATTGTTAAAAATAACAAATATAGTCTGAATCAATTCATTAGATTCGGTTCATTCCTAAACAAGCCTTAATGAAATACTAAAACGTTTAAAGCTCATTAACCTTCACCAAACAAAAGTTAGATGAGACACTTAAGAGATAATTATCTTGATGAACATTTTCTTTTTTTTCATAATTCCTTTTCCATATGTGTACTTGATGACAATATTTTTTTGAGTATATTTATTATTCAAATAGTGAGGAAGACTTTTTGAAGAGATAATTAGCTTTATAAGTATTTTTTATTTTATTTGTACTTCACTTCTTATGTGTGTGTTACTTGAGCTTTCCGTAGCAAAACAAGTCTACAAGCCACTGCAGTGAGGTTATAAGTCTGATTTCTTTCTCGTATTGAGATCTTAGAATGTTATACTATCACGACCCAATCCAGGGACCGTGATTAGTGGCGATTGGCACCCAGACAAATACTAGATCGGATTTTCAACTATAATAACTAAGGAATCTACCAAAATTTCTGCAGAGTTTCCTCTGTTTTACTGACTAACCGAACCTGCATACAACAACCCAGCATACAACAAACATCTGTGTACATATATATATGCGGGCCGACAAGTTCACTGCTGTGGTAGAACCGCCCAACAAAAGTACCATACATACGTAATCATATCACAGGTAATACCCCATACCCACATGTCACGACCCGAACCCCGGGCCATGACTAGTGCCGATAAGAAACTTGGACAAATCCCAAATCCCAAATACGCCAAATTTTACTCACAAATTCTGCCGAAATTTCGGCAGAGTTTTCTCTGTTTTACTGACTAAACCCACCTGAAATAGAAACAACAGCAACTACCAGACAGACATATAAATATGATTTATAGCATAACCAAAAGAAAATGCGGGCCGACAAGGTCTCCGCTGCGGTC
>JAABOM020059983.1:0-12272 GCA_011800125.2 Solanum clarkiae
ATGGGAACTCTTATCCTTGCACAAGAAATATATATATATATATATATATATATATATATATATATATACATACATACATATAGGCAACAAGTCTTTCACTTGAACCAATCAAAAAGAGCCACAACATATGACCTCACTAACAATTTAAATCTTAAAGACTATACTTAGAAGAAAATTTACATTTGGTCCCAAACTTTACCAAATTGAACCAGTTAAGTACTTACGGGTTCTAACTTACATGTTCTAATAATATTCCCCGTGAAAGTGCAAAATATAGCTATCCATGTGTAAAATGTGATGTGGCAAGTATAGTCCAACATTTGGTATTGATCGTCCTTGTGCTTTATTGATCATCATTGAAAAGTATAATCATACTGAAAATTATTTTCTGGTGAATTTGAAAGGGTGACCTTCACTTTTGGGAGGCAATGGTCGGATCCTCGGGATAAACACATGTTTGTAAGCATTTTACCCATCATTACTTTTTCATGTATGACACTGTTGTCAAAACCTCTAAATATCATTCTTGTATCATAAGCCATTGGAAGCATCCAAATTTCTTAATAATAACATGATATACACATTTTTCTTCGAGATCAACCTGTATACCAATCTTTGATGAGTAATTTCATTCAAAAATGATATAAGAATGATGTTACGAGTTTTATAATAATAAATTTTGAATCAAATAGATTAAATAAGTAAAACTTTTATAAAAACTAAATTATGATAATTTATTTTCTGACTCTAATGTGTCCACATGCTTAGTTTTGTTACATTTCAATGGAAAATTAGTTTTATTGATTTTATTTCGGAACATGTAATGGCTATTTACTTAAAATATTAATATCCATCAAAATAGTAAAAATAGATTATTGTTATTAGTAAACAGAAAATTTGATTCTCAAATATAAATGCATATTATTAAATATATAAGAATGTACCTGTGTGAAGGTAGGCGGTTGGCATTAAAGTATTTAAATAATCTTCTTGATAGTAGTTGTTGGTATTGTAACGACCCCCAAAAGTGTTCGAAAATATACCTCGAAAATGCCCGAAATCGTAATTTCCATATATCTCAAAATCCAAGCGTAATATCAAAAATTCAACTTTATATTCTTGTTTAGGGGTCAACTTTAGGGGGGAAAGGGTCTAACCCCGATTATAGACCGAACGATTCACAATTTTGAATTTCAAAGTGTCAATTTCCAAAGAGGTTAGCGCGTTACAGGCGCGACGCGCCTCAGTGCTTTTTTTTGTTCAATTTTTCATGTTCGGTCCAAGACTTTTTGGTCTTGGGACTAAGTGTTCCCAAACGTAAAAATACATATACTTAGCCATTTTCACCCCCATATCATTCTAAACATTTTTCAATACTCATTCAAACACTTAGTCAATATTTTATCTCTTACACTCAAGTCTCAAAACGCAACCGCGTCTAAGGATTTCCTCCCAAGCTTTGCGTCTTTATCTCCAATCTTCTTCAAGGATTCTCCATAGGCAAAGGTATGTAGGTTTCTTTCACGGGTTCCTTCCACCCATGACACCCAAGCTTCCTTTTATGCTTGATTTAAAGTTGATTTACAAATGTGTCTTAATTATTATGAAAATCACTACTCACTATGTCGAGGTTTATGCAATTGTGACTGTTTTACTATGTTTTGGGCTATGAATCTAAGATCTAATGTGAGTTTTCATAAAAGATTTTGATGTATATTTCTTGAGGGTATTACCATGTATCTATTGATGATTTCACATTGAATTTTCTACCATGATAACCCTCTTGAATTGCATTATTTTACACTAGCACTACACACCATCCAAGAATTTGATAGTGTCTGATTTAGGGTTCTTGAGGAATTGATGGACCAAATGCATGTCTTATCAGTTGAATGACTATATGATGATGAAAAGAGTGAATATATGTATGTTTAAAACATGTAAAGCACCTATGGTATTGCAAGTATGAAGCTAAGAATCTTTTTCAAAAATTATACCTCTTGTGAGCCTTTTTATGTGAATGCAAGGGCAATGATTGATGATGATCTATTCTTATGTTTGAATCGTTGGCTTCTCATGTTATTATGTTCTTTGGAATCGTTGATGAGTTATTGAGTCCTTATACTAAGGTTTATACTCTTATAAATTGTGAAGCATACTAGAATGGGTTATTAACTATGTTATATGTTTTACCCTCTAGTGCAAGGCTAATTCCTACATGTAGGGGTTATGAACTATGTTGTACCCCTTACCTTCATGTATTAATAAATGCTACTCACTTACTCATATCCACACGTAGGGGTTATGTACTATGTTGTACTCCTTACCCTCGTGTATGCTTTGAGGTTATGCAAGGTGTACATATGTAGGGGTCATGAATTATGCTACCTTCTACCTCATGTGATATTCACTTAGTCATTTCTATGTGTAGGGGTTAAGAAGTATGTCATAATCCTTACCCTCATGTATGATTTGAGGTTATGCAATGTACTCATATGAAGGGGTTATGAACTAGGTGGAATACCTCACCCTCATATGCACACATGTAGGGGTTATGACCTATGCTACCTTCTACCCTCATATGCTATTCATTATCTCTTATTTACATGTAAGGGTTATGAATTATGCTATCCTTTTACCCTCATGTACTACCCATTACCTACTAGAAGGGGTTATGACTCATGCTATATTACACCCTCTAGTACAAGGTATTTGGATGATCTAATCATGTCACCTTATTGGGTTAAAGAAGCTATGTAAAAGTGACTATTTTCAAGTATGTTTTACTACAAGCATAATTTATGCATGCCATGTTGCTAATATACTATCTCTTGCTATGACTATACATTTTGATTATACTGCCTATTTCTTGTTTCATTACATCCTACATACTTAGTACATTCCAACATACTAACACATACTCTATGCCTATGTACGAACCGGAGCCCCGCTTGAGCATCTTCACCCTCATGGCTAGTACGGTTCACTCAAGTTTGTTGGTGAGTCCTCCATTCCGGGGACATTGCTTATGATCTCATGCTATATTCCAAAACTTTCTTTTATGTATTTGTTAACTATGAGGGTGAACCTGGTTGCTTGTCTTGGCCCCCGCTCTTATTAATGTAGTAGTGGTGTTGTTGGACATGTTATGTATCGATTGCTATGACCCTTGACTCTCTTATTTCTTGATGTTTATGATATGTAAATTTAACCTTAGTCCCAATTCTCCTTGTTTATTGATGATGTTCACTCTCCAATAAGAAAGCAGTCATTGTCAGCAATTAACCTAACAGAGGTTAGGGTCGAATCCACAAGGAATACAATGCTTGACTACAAGACTTCACTACTAATCATTTCTAATATTTATGATTACAATCTCTAAATGGGTGGTGGTGGTGGTGGGCAATTGTGATTCAGAACCAAAATAAAATAAACACTAAATATAATGCAAGGAAACAGTCAATTTTTGGGGACAACTTGAGAATTATGTTCCCGATGGTTTGTCGACTAGATTACCCTAGATAACATAACTACAATTTGTGATTTGCATGCAGTACAGTAACTTAGGTTCTTCCAACCCTCTTGTGAAGTTGAAGGTCAAATTTCACCACGGCACTTGGTCGGCCACCATGGCGTGCCAACTAACCATTACCAATAGTCCCAGTCAACCTCCGCTTTGTCAGGTTTGGTTGATTAGAAGAGAACACATCAATCAAATTCTGTCATCTACTTTCTTTTTCCTCTTCATCACTACCTTTTTTGGGATCGTGATAGTAGGCAGGGTTTGGTGTTGGACACTACCAAACAATAATAAAAATAAAGGGAAATAGATAATACATGCAAAACCCCAATCATAGAAATGCAAAAAACTAGGTTATTTCAAGTTAACTACCCATGGTTCTCACAACCCCAAGTTGTGGGTACTTAGCTACTCATGGCTAAAGCAAAACACACAAAAATACACATGATAGAAAAAGTTGAGAGTTTTACCAATAACAATAAAGAGAATAGGCACCACAAGTTGCAAACCCACAAGCTTGATTGATCAACAAGGAGTACAAGGTAAGATTTGCAACCCCTAAAATAGGTTTTCCAATGGAGAACAATAAACTACCCTAACACTCAAAGAGAAGATTCAAAATGTAATGGTAGATTGTCTACTAGTCAAATTCTACTCAAAAACCTAACTTAAAACTATATATAGTATTTACAAATTAACTCTAAAATTTACACAAAAAGACAGCTGGCAACTAATAAGTCTCACAGTTATGACTCGTAGGATGACATATGAGTCGTAGTCGGGGTCTCGTATCAGGTTCTTGGCATCTTGGACTGAACTGGTATGACTCATAGGTATGAGTTGTTGCTTGAGTTATGACTTATATGTTTGTCTCGTAGTCTTGGTCTACAATTTTTGGTCCAATATTTTGTCTCTCTAATTCATGCTAGGAGTCTACTTATGTGAGTCGTAGTATATATTACGACTAATAGGGTGTTCTTGTAGGAGTAATCTTCACTTGGCAGATTTCTGATTTTGGTCTCTGATTCCTGCTACGACATCACCCTATGACTCGTAGCTTGAGCTACGACTAGTAGGTTGGCTTGTATGGCCTATATTTTAGCAAAATCTGCAACTTTTCTTCAAAATCATGCCAACCTAACTTTTCTGCAAGATCAACACAAAAACATATCAAAACACTAAAAAGGTCACTTTAAGAACTCACAAAATCCTTTATTTCAGGCACCAAATGTACTGTATTTCGATAACACATCATTTATGCTTATCTCTTATTGTCATTTTAATTGCTTCGCGACCAAGGATGTGTAATGATATGCTTTGAGGCTTGTTTGGGGTTCCTTTGGGTTCTCTATTCGCCGATCACGTTTAGGCCCTAGGCTTGGGTCCTAATAGGTATCATCCTCTACAGAGTCAAAATTGAGAAATTTTCTACTTTCATCGGGAAATTTTTTAATTAGTAGCTCATTTAGTTGATTGACGTATTCATTTCTGCTAGCTAGAATAGCTCGTTCGATGATATATTTGGCACCACTTGCATTTTCATTCAGCAATGAAAATATTTCTCTTATTAAAACATCTTCACTAGAACAATCACGTTTATTTTCAATAACCAATTGTTTTGGTAGAAGTATCAAATCATCTCTTATTGTAGGCTCTTCCCATTACCTATACGCAGGAAGAACTCACTGAATGTTGGATTTGTTCTTACTATCATGTTTATTGTTAATTTAATCTTTTCCATCTAATGCAATAATTACGATTTTACCAAGCTTGCATTTATCGTTTCAACTTTAGTAGATTTTTGTAACACTTGGTAAAATTATCATAACACCCTTGAGAAGAGATGTAAGCATAATGTGTCTTCCCATGCTCCATTTGAAAATTCGAGGCCAAATATGTGATCAACATGAAAAATTGATTGGGAAAATAGTGTCAGTTGATTTTAGAGCAACTGGATCAAAAAATATTTTTTCGATCCAAAAATGAAAAACAATGCTAGTATGCGACAGAGACGTGTCGCGCTCTATAGCAGAGATGCACTTAATTTTTTTTCAATTTTTTCGATGGACTTGGAAAGCTCGTTCGGAAAATTTCAAAAAAAATATATATGTGCACGCCTAGTTCGCGTCGCAAATTGGCTATTCTAGAGTAAAAGTTTTTCTTTATTTTGTGAGAGGCACTTCAAATAATTTCCAACCTCTCCTAAACTCATTACATGATCAAAATATGTTATTTTGAGCGTAAAAAGGGTGTTAAACCCCATTCTAAGTCTTGGAAAAAGATTAGTGCTTGAGAGAAGAGAAGAGGAAAGCGTAGATTGGGGAATTCAAGGGAGAATTCTTGATGATTGATCATTAAATCATCACACTAGGTATGTAAGGCTAAACAAAAAGTATGAAATTATTCTCTCATGTGCCCCATAGCTGGTCATAGAAGAGTTGAAATATTAATGAGTCTACATGCATGACTCTTGATAAGTTTTCTTGAAAATTATATTAATTACATGTATTTTCAAATGTTGATGATCATTATAAACTTATTTTATTGAATTGAGTACTTTTAATGAGATACTGTATAACCCTATATGATTATCTTTGAAAGCATGCATGAATGAACTTAGGGATTGAGTCTAGAGCCTTAATTTGAGAATGTCAATTGTGATTGTGATATGAGAATAAGTATTAATCGATAGAACTTGATGGTACTATGATTCTCCATAAATGAACTCTAATGATTTTTGTATTCGATTGTTTTCTAATGATTGTTCTAAGCCTTGAGGTACTGATTGAGATGTTGATTGATGAGTTGATGAGAGTCTCTATGAAACTAATTGAATGATGAGTGCCTTCACAAGGTTGATTGAGATAGTTGATTAGGATGGATTGTCTTATGAGCATTGAGTCTTAGGAGGAGTACCGAGCACCGAAAGAGTAAGGTTAATCTAATTCGTACTCATCAGACTACGTAACCAAGTATAGGTAAGGAATTGGATCATCATGTTATGTTGAGGTTCCCTCCAGATAGAAGTCTCTGAAATAATACAGGACTTGTAGATTGCAGTCTCTATTTTGGACTTGTCTATCATGGTTTAGATTTGTTCTCTACCTATAAGTACAGTATGGCTGTGGCAAGAATGGTGGCTTGTTATGCAATTAGTCGCTCATAAGATTATTATCGGATAAGAGAAACTCCTAGAAAGTTCCTACATTGACTACTTTAAGTCGAGATGAGATGTGATGAGTTGAGATGAGTCCCTTTGAGATGAGTCTGGCTTGTTTGATTGGTTTTATGGGTCACTTGTCTACTCTTTATTCTTATTTTAGATAGATATCTGACATGTTGATTCATTACTATTCTGAGTTGATTATTGTTCCGTATTATTCTACATGTTTCGATCTCATTCAGCTATTTTACATACCGTACATACCATGTACTGACGCTACTCGGCTCTGCACCATTTTATGATATAGATACAGGGATTAGAGGTCGTCAATAGGTGAATCGTTGAGGATCTGAGCAGTCAGCTAATTGGAGAGCTTCTCTTACTTCAGAGGAGTCTTAATATTTATTTCATCTTTCTTTAGAGTTAGATTTGTTTAGGTTTACTTTATTTGGATTTGAGGTACCCATGGGTCTGTCATCGGCACTGCATAATAGTGATAGAGGCTTCATAAACTAGAGTCGAATGTTAATGTCAAGATTGTTGAGCTACTTCTTCCCACTAGCCTTTTTACTTATTATATTCTTTTGAGACTAGATGATGATATGCCCATTTACTTTATTATGTCTTCCACTAATTAGTAGAGTTTATTAGTTAGATTAATGTGATGAGAACAAGTGATTCGTTTGGGGACTAGTAATAGTCTCTGGGTGCCGCCCATATCTAGGATACCCTCCCGGGGCGTGACAAGCTTCGTATCAGAGCACAGAGTTCAAGAGACCTAGGTAGTCTATGAAGTCATGTCTAGTAGAGTCATTATTGGTATGAAGAGCTCCACATCCATAATTTGGAGGCTATAGGACATTTAGGAATTGTTTTCCTTCTTTCATATTCTAAATCGTGCGATAGAGTTATACTCTATGAAAGATTCTCTTCTAATTGATGCTTTGCACATTGCAGAGTGGTGATCATGCCTCTCAGAAGAGTTGTCAAAGGTAGAGGATGTCTTGCTAGACATTATGTTAACCCACCTGAGCCTCAAGGATATGAGGAGCCCGTGAAACCACCTGTCTCTATTGAGCAGCCCCCACAAAATGAAAATGCTAAGTTATGCCAGGTTATTCAAGCTCTAGCCCAGGCTATCACAACACTTGCTCTGAGACAAGGAGTGGGCAGAAAGGGTGCACATGACACATCTTGAGTCCGGGAAATTTTGAGGATAAATCTGCCTAAGTTCATAGGGTATGCATCCACTGAGGATCCTGAAAACTATGTGGAGGAGCTTCAGAAAGTGTTCCAACTAATACATGTGGCTGATGCTGACAGGGTTGAACTGGTTGGCTACTAACTCAAGGGTGTGGCCAGACTATGGTTCAAATAATGGAAGAATAGTAGAGGAGAGGATATTCCAGTGCTGGCTTAGGCTATGTTTGGGGAAGCTTTCTAGGGGTGCTTCTTCCCTAGAGAACTCTGAGAAGCTAAGGTAAGATAGTTCTTGAATCTGAAATAGGGCTCTATGACTGTTCAAGAGTATGGATTGAAGTTCATGCAGCTATCTCGCTATATTCTAGATATGGTTGCTAATATGAGGGGGAGAATGGAAATATATGTGGATGGGGTGAACAGAGGGCCGAAGAGAAATGGGTGGGTAGAAATACTTGTGAGTGATATGGATATTGGGAGACTAATGACCTTTGTAAAATAAGCTAATGAGGAGAGGCAACATGATATTGAGGAGTTCAGAAGTAAGAAGGCTAAAATATCTAGCCATGAGGTTGGAAAGAAGGGTAATGGAAGCAAATTTCTGATGGGCCCAACAACATCATTTATCAGGGCACCTACGCTTAGAATCAAGAATGATCAAAGGTCCCAGAATGTTGGAGTCCATGCATGTCAATCACAAGCTAGTGTAGCTCTAGGTTCACTAGGGTAAGCCAGCATGTGGTAAGTCTGGTAAATTGCACTAGGGAAATGCCATGAGAGGAGTGATGTATGCTACAAGTATGGAAAAGTGTCCAAAGTGGGCTCAATCTTCTACACCAGCCCCGCCAGCTAAAGGAAACCAGAGAGGTACTACATCAGGAACAAGAAGAGCCATGAACCGTTTGTATGCCATGTGTAGTCGTCATGATCAGGAGAACTCACCAGATTTTGTGATGGGTATGATTCGAGTCTTTTCTCTTGATTGATATGTTTTGGTGGATCCTGGCGCCACATTATCTTTTCTAACTCATTATTTAAAAAATAGATTTGATATAAACCTTGAGATTCTTCTTAGAGCCTTTGATGTTTCTACTCCGGTGGGTGAGTCTATTCGGGTTGAGAGAGTCTACAGAGCTTGTGTAGTGTCCATCCATCATAAGGATACTATTATTTATTTGGTTGAGTTAGAGATAACTAATTTTGATGTGATCCTTGGAATTGATTGGCTTATACTTGTTATACCTCCGTTGATTGTAGAGCCCGAAACGTTGTATTCCAATTCCCGAATGAACCAGTTCTAGAGTGGAAAGGTGATTCAGTTGCACCTAGAGGAAAGTGTAATACCCCGCAAATTGTGAGATTGGAATAGAACCTTCAAAGTCAAGCTGAGTTCTCTAGAAAGTCTTTAATACAAGCTTATTTATGTATTTTAGCGTCATCATGGGTCCCCCCACATCAAGCCAAGTTCAAAGGAATTCCATTGGCTAAACTTCTCAAAAGAACCGATTGAAGGGTCAACTATAAATAGTCATATCTCTTAGCACAAAATAAATTGGATGGCCCACGAGCTACCAAATTGAAGCTCTTTGAATTATCTTTCCAAAGCATCTAGTTTCACCTAATTCCGAGTTTGGATCAAGAAGTTATGCACATTTTTGCAAAGCCTTCCTATGATATGTGGCCTCCATTTTTCTAAGGCAATCCATATGGGCACCCATATGGGCCGTGTGGCTTCTCACGAACTGTGGGGGTGTGATATCATAAACTTTCTTTCCATAATTTTATTCTAAGTGTGGAATCACATCTTGTAACTTGGTACCTTCATACGGACACTTATATGGCCTGTGAAGCCTCTAGTGTGACCTCACTTAGAAAATATCAGAAATATTTTTATCAAGCTACGTGTTGTCCCAAAGGCACCTATACGGTCCGTGTGCTTCTCCTAAAGGATCCCTGGATACTTTTCAAGGCTCGTATCATTAATGGTATTTTTGTACTTTTGGTTCATTCTAAAGGACTTTTAGGGCCTTAATACCCATCCTGAACCCCCAAATCAGATTATACACCCTCATTCGCTCTCATTCTTCATTCAAACTCTCAAATTCAAATCCTAAAACTCTCCCTACAAGTCTTGTGATTGAAGATTTAACTTGAAAATTCTAGGAAGACTTTCTTTTCCAATCGATTTCTTCTTATTTCTTCTAAGTTACTTAAGGTATCTGGGTTTTGATCCTTGGTTCCTTTCAATCAAGGAGACCCAAACACTTTCAAGTAAATTTCATGAATTTTTAGCTTACTTTAAATTGGGGTTTTAAATATTGTGATTCCTTAAATTAAAGTAATGTTTGGGAAATGTTTACTTACTGCTTTAAAGTTGATTTAAACTATAATATGATGAATTACATTAAATTTATGAAGTTATGAATATGCATGTCCCCTGATATGCTTGATTTGTGCATGGGTGATCTATATAAAATTTTAAATGTCAATTTACTAATGTTTTCACTTGAATATTACAATGTATTGTTGAATTAAGTTTGAATCTATATTACATACACTCTTGTCACATCTTCATGGCATATGCATTCATAGGCATTGAATTTTATGAAAATTATAAAGTGAGTTAAGCCCATATATGTTTATGAATATGATTTTGATGAAAATATGATTATGAATAAGAAATGAGCATGAATCTATGAACGTGAGTATGATACAAGTTGAATACCATTGTGACATAATTTGCTAGTAACATGGAGTTGACTTCTACATGAGTACGAATTATATAGGTGTACATATGATATGACATCTTCCATGAGTATGTAATCACAAGTGTATATTGATGAGGATGGGAAGAACCCTACCTTTACACAATGCATGGATGAGGATAGGTACAACCTTCCTTATGCACATGTATGTATGAGCTATATGTGTATTGATGAGGATGGACACAACCTTCCCTTTACACCATGCATAGATGAGGATAGGTTCAACCTTCTCTATGCACATTGTTATATCAGCTAAGTGTGTATCAATGAGGACGGGCACAATCCTCCCTTTACACAATGTATAGATGAGGATAGGTACAACCTTCCCTATACAATTTCATGTCATGAGCTATGTGTGTATTGATGAGAGTGTCTACAACCCTCCCTTTACACAATTCAAGCAAGGAGTGACTCATTGAATGCTAGTATATGTGGGTTATAGCTACTCGGTTGTTTTCATGTGACATAATGTGCAAGTTAGCATTATCTATCTTTCATGTTGCAAGCCCGCATACTAGTACATTCAAATGTACTAACACATACTTTTTCCTACATGATCTAACTATGTAGGGACCAGAGACTACATTCATCTACTGCTTGACAGCTAGTCAGATTTGATAAAGTTGTTATGGTGAGCACTTTCTTCCATAGACAATCAACCATCCATCTACCTTATGTTTCTTCCGTTTATGATACTATTTATTTTGAGGGTGAGCCGAGGAAATGTGTTTGGCCCCGTCCTTTCTTCTGACTAGAGATATCATTGGACATCTTATAACTTTTGTATGGATATATGTTATGTGTTGATGTTTGGATCTTATGATAATGGCTATCTTTCGGATATGAGTATTATGATTTAATTATGAGTATTTTGATGCGATTACGTTACGGTATGGAAACGTGGAAGATCCTAAGTTGCGAATTGCCCCCATAGAGTGAGTGATGTGTCACGACCCAAGCCTAAAGCCTAGATGCGACTGGCGAATGGGGAACCCAAAGGAACCCCAAAAAGCCTCATAGCATATCATCACATATACTTGGTCGCGGAAGTAAGATAATTCATCATATGAAACATAAACAAGGGGAAATTGGCACTATGGGAGAAAAACTTATATTTAAATAACTTGAATATCATAAGTGAGTGAAAGCTCAAGCATAATACATATCTTTTCCAACAACACCTCTAACATAGAATATAGCAGGGGCCAAAACAACAACCGGGCTCACCTTCATAGTCAAAGTATACCAAAAAGGAAAGATAGTCTCTATTACATAGCATAAGAACATATATATTGCCCTCAGACATGGTGACTCACCAACTAGCTTGAATGGATGCCACTAGCCACGTGGAGGAGGATGATGACCAAGTAGAGCACCGGTTCTTACATGGTAACATCATGTAGACATAGAGTATGCGTTAGAACGTTTAAATATACTAAGTATGTAGGACGCAATGCAATAAGAAATAAGAAACATAATCGAAATGTATAAACATAGATAATTGACAGCATAGTAACAATATGATATGTATGAATGGTGCTTGAAGTAAAATCATGCTTATATAAATCATAAAATGTAAGTAGAAAGAGACCATCCTTTGGCTAATGGGTCTATCACCTCCAAT